>JADBJO010019068.1:12500-34007 GCA_016801955.1 Conus betulinus | reverse complement strand
CACCACTTTGTATCACGTTATTGTCTATTGTTTCTTTAATGATCTGTGCAAGTTCAACCAATGTTTAACAGCCGTAGTTTGTACAGTAGTGTGGATCATTGGCGTGCTGTTGGCATCAGTTCCATTTCTTCCTGGACTGTCACACTGGGGCCTTCAGGGCCAGTCAGGTCTGTGTGTCGTCTGGCTTCAGTTGATCACTGTCATTCACGGCAAAGATTCACATGGTTTACAGTTATTGTGGCAATTAATTCATTATGTGTTTGATGATCGGAACTGGTCAAGGTATCATCTTCCGGCGAACATCAAAATACCGGGTAACACTCAAGCCCACACACCAGTTAGTGTATTCCTCGGTCCATGTTACAAGAAAGGTGGCTGTCATAGATGCTTTTTGTTGGTTAGTATTCGGAGTGACTATGATGATAGGTTCTTGTGGTGTTGCTGATTTTGTTAAGATCCATGATACCATGGTTATATTCATGTTACCCTTAAACTCTGCTCTCAATCCATTTCTGTACATGTGGACCGTGCACACACAATGGCAACATCAAAGAACAAGAAAAGAAATTACTACAAGTGTTAAACGTACGTGCTAGAATAGGAAAAACACAGCTGTTATTTAATGAACACACAGATACGTGGGTTACATTTTGAGACGTGTAAGAATGTGTATGCTTGTATGGTTGAATATAAATATTTCTTTTATATTCTTCACACATGTACACCTATTTGCATTTTCGGTAAGCTAATTCAGATGTATGACTACACTGTCCATTGTAAAATAACCACCAAGAAAGGCAAGCTGTTCTGCAGGTCAGCTTGATGTCTTCTCCTGTCTGACGTCAGAAACCAGAAAGCCTTGAAACATCTTTAGCTATAATACTTTATTTTACACATCTTGTCTTGTCAGGGAATGTTAGGGGAACACCATCCTCGACTTCGATCCTCGTGACTGCGGCTTCTGTATTGATTGCAATCGTTTCAAGAGTGAGTTTGAAGTAAAGCGTATCTGTTCTGCACGCCGTCTGTCAGAGATCCAGAGTAAGAATGCCGACGGCTCTACCTTCCAGCCGAAGAACTTTCCTTTCTCTGGTGGGGGGCGTCGTTCTAAACGATTTCTTTTCTGACTTCTAGTCATGCTAAACAACATTTATCTTGGCCATGTCAAAGATAAAATACAGTTCACGTTGAAAGAAGCTGAGTTTAGAAACTGACGGTTTAAACTTCCCCTTGTTTTTCATCTTTGTGCCTTCTAATTACTAGAAATATAAAACTTTCACACACACACACACACACACACACGCACGCACGCACGCACGCACGCACGCACACACAGACACAGATACACGCCACGCACACGCACACACACACACACGACACACACACACACACACACACACACACACACACACACACACACACACACACAGGAGCACACAACAGCAGCAGTTAAGAAGCAGAAAAAGTCGTAAGTATGCAGGCGCGTGACAACATCACTGCAGAACTCTTTAAGCAGGATTGAGAGGCACTGATTGATCATTACCCACCATCAGCAATAACATTTGGACACTAAATAAAAGCACGCACCATGGACTCAAGAATTCATGGTCACCTTTCCCATGAGAGGAAACCCCCCAACACTAAAACAGTCACAGGGTCATTAACCGTGCCTGCAAATGAATTCTCAGACTGCATTCTATAGCATATACTGTCATTACTGAAGAACAAGCTGGAATCTGCAAAGACAAAAAAAACACAATCCAACAGATCTTGCACCTGCGTAATGTTTGTTGGATACTGCAAAGGCCAAAAGTACAATTAAATAGATTTAACACCTGTGCGCAATGTTTGGAAGAAATATAAAAACGCCTCTAGCATTACAAGGATTTCTTGCACGTCTTCGTCACTACAGGGATGTTTCTGAATTGTCAGACAGGCAGCATTATGGGCCATAGTGAAGAAATTAAACTCCAGACAAAAGTTAATGAACACTACCCAGGAACTATCCTCCAAATCACCAATGTGTTCACACAGGATGGTATTGGAATGCGTTTCTACACATCAGTTATAGTATGCCACGGCTGTCTTCTGTCTCCCACACTTTTCCAAACATTTCTGGTACTCATGAAAAGACTGTGGTGCATGTCGGCACAGTCGGCATTCAAGACCTTTCGCTTTGTCAATGACATCGGCTGCCTGGCATGTTTGAGCAAGATTTGCAGAGCCTGTTAAAAGACTGGATAATGCGTTAAAAAGATTAGGAATTGAAATCAGCGCTGAGAAAAAAACCGAATTGATGGCCAGCCACAACAACAACACAACTATGACAAACTGGTGTTACTGGTGATGACAAAAGTTATGAATTGTTCAACAGTTTACTTACCATCGACTGACTGATGACATGCGCGATGATTTTGATTAAAGTGAGGAAGAGGTGCGCGTCGTCGACCTCACTCTCTCGTCCGAGACCACCTGTATCCAATGGTAAGACAATGTCGAGACGGTTGGAGATGGAGGCAGGATGCAGTGGATGACCTAGATGCTCTACGTGCCTCATCTAGCTCTGTGCACTCCACAGTGCATTGATGTAACCGCCTCTTTCTCTCCGTGAACCATAAAGGTTTATCCCGCTGCAGTAGGGTGTCGCCAGCGTCCAGTCTTCACATGCCGTAGGTAGGCAAGCCTCTAACTCATACTCTGGAGCTCATATCCCCATTATTACTGTGAACTGCAGTAGGGTGTCGCTCTCTTCACAGCCGTTCACAGCCGTTGGGAAATGCATCGTCATCCACCTGTTCTGGGAGCTTGGTTTGCCAGATTTTTAGTCGAGGCTGAAAGAGGCTCTAGATCCGTCGTGTTTAGCCTGGGGGATGCTCGTGCTGCCCAGTTACCGTGGGTCACCTGTGGGAGGATGTGGTTGGAAACCACGCACGTCGGTCTTGAAGTGAATCTCAAGAGGCTATGCCGAGCCAGGGGACTACACCGCAAGGATGCCCCGCTGATGTCAGTACCTGTGCCAGGCAACAACTAGATACAGCACCACAAGCAACACAGCAAAGCAAAGCAGAGCAAGCAAGCGTGGACAACATGCAGCCATCACCACAACACAAAGCAAAGAGACAAGGCCCAGCGTGGCACAAGGGGAAGAATCCTATAGATATCTCCACTGGCTGTACCACCATCACTTTTCACTTCCTGGGATTTTTCATCCTTGCGACATCCACGACTTGCCATCACTAGCGATGGGGAATCAAACCAGAAATCCTCTCAGGGGGCTGCAGCAAAGACAGCATCAGCACAGTCAAGACTGAAGCCTCTACAGAAGGACGGAAAACATGTCAGTGAAATACAAGAGTACTGCATTGAGAGAGAGAGAGAGAGAGAGAGAGAGAGAGAGAGAGAGAGAGAGAGAGAGAGATTTGGTTTGCTGAATAGACTGACTGATGCATAGATAGGTTGGTAGAAAAAAAAACATAGACATACAGGTAGATAGATAGATGATAGATAGATGGATGGATAGATAGATAGATAGATAGATAGATAGATAGATAATTCATTAGACAGATAGATATAATAGACAGACAGACAGATAGACAGGTTATATTGTTTTGTTTTGTTTTTTTTTTTTTTTTTTTTTTGTTTTTTTTTGCTGTCCCAACCTCTGCGCCATCTCAGAGGCAGTGCACCCACGCCGCTCATTTCGACACCCCCGTCCACAGGGACACCACTACTAAGCCCCCTACTGACGACAATAATTGCTTAGTCGCGGAGCCGACATGAGTGAGCTCTCCCTCCGGAGGGCACCACCACGTCCGTCCAACGACAGCCCCCATGGACTCGCCGATACCGGTGACCCCGACGGAACCAAACAAGGCCACAGACGTGGAGAGGACATCGAAATTGAGGTCACCATGAGAGCAGGGCATGAAGGGCCACAGAATTTGAGACATTTTTTTTTATGCTGATCAATGAGAATGAGGATGATTAAGATGATGCTACGGATTTCCATTTCGGTCTGAGACTACATGACAGGGCTGTACTCTACGCTTCCTTTCATAATATATCCCGGCGTCAAAACCAGGCCCGAGAGATACAGGCACCTGCAGTGTTGGTCAGGAAATTTGAGCAACACTTCAGAAACGCATCCATTAAGTGGATGAAACTCGACTGTGTGGTCCCAGTCTTCCCAACTGAGTCCGCAGCAAACGAAATCAGAAGATCATGGATTCACACAGGTTTCTTTCAATACACACAGAATCGTTTCCAAGTTTTAAAAATATTAATACAACAGTTACTCATACATTTGCATCCAATTGCAATGTTAGATTAAGAGAACAATAACCAGAATATACACATATGTACAAGTCATCCACGATCAATGTTGACGATATGAAATGTGTTAATGATGTCAATTGTTATCATAAAATGTTAATCAATCTGAATGATCAGTGGTGAATAAATGGTAATTATCATGTAACACACTTAAGGATGTTGAAGTGTCGTCTCCATCCACATGATACGCGTGGATACTTCTGTAAATCAGATGCTGACGTAAGTGATAAAATTGTTCTAATGAAACCAGGGTATTGGAAAATAGCAAACAGTTCTTTCAACATGTCCTGAAGGGTGCACAGGGAACAATGATCAAAACCCGACATCTAGATATCAACAAGGATAATAAGAGTGTTATAATCAGTCAGGTGACCAACGATAGAGGGGCTGGTGGTGGTCAAATGCTACAGCATTAGCCTGCAGAGTTGATGGTCTTGAGTTCGAACCATTCAAAGGGTCGGATTTATTTTTGCTTCAAAACCACTCTGTGTCTGTCCAGCAGTAAAGTGGTACCTGATTCGGTTCAGAGAAGTTTAGAGGCAGTGGAAGGAGATGGATGGGGTTCAGCTTTCATCATTCCATGCCCTGCATATGATGAACCACTGACACTTCATGGCCCATACGGCCAATGGAACTTTTACCCATAGCAATGTGTAGTCCACAAATATGTTCCAGTGTTACCGTGGACAATAAAATCAAATCAAATGACCATTAGTTTGCAGCACAGTTGTCATGCAGGTCCAGAATATGGACGTGGATAACATAACAAAATCGGGTAACCAACAATCCATAGCATGGTTCCAAACATGTCCCCTATGTTACACAGACAATTGTCCGCAAAAAAAAACACCAGAGAGGTTTAAACTGTCCAGCCCATCAATCAGCTCTGTGACAACATGATGCAAACAAGACAAAATGCGTCAAATGTGATATTTATGAGTATCCACGAATACCGACGACATCTTGCGTATTCAAAAGAGTTAAAGACTCACAAATTTCTGAAGTCAATAATTGAATAATTAACAACAGTATTTCCAAGCCGATTTATGACAACCCAACGTTAGAACATGTGTGTTTAGAACAATCTTCAGAGAATACTTGAGGGAGAAAGACAAACGGTAAGACAAAAAAAAAAAAACAAGAAAAAAAAGACATACACGATGGGCTAACAACATTGCAGATTTTAAAGTGACTACAAGCAGAGATCCGGATGTTTGCACACATCCGATAAAACTGGAGGGAATCTGATAACATGTTCTTCAGTGCGAAAGCACCAAGGATTCTACAGAATTAAGGGAAAAGATGTATGATTGCAAACAATAGATGCAGATAATCATAATCATCATTCACAAGACAAATGACTGTATTAGAGTGCACATGCTTCACTGTTAAACAGCAACAATCATACACAAAAATGTCTCTTTCAATGCTTTCACTGCAGCAGAAAACACACACACACACACGCGCACACACACACACACACACACACACACACACACACACACACAGACACAGAAGAGAGAGAGAGAGAGAGAGAGAGAGAGAGAGGAGAATGACAAACTATTTTTTTTCAAATTTCGTATAGGCAATTAAAAACACCTTTGTCTATCGTAATTGTCAATATATATATCAGCCAGTTTGATCTGATGATTGATATATGAGACGTGCTGTGTTGGTGACCGTACTTTCCATACCCCTCAGTTGCAAGACATGGAATGTAAAGATTGCCGCTAGTTTCTTTACACAAAGCTTAACATGCTGTAGACTCAAAGGGAAACTGAAAACCACACGGCCCGGCCTTACCCATTCAGCTGATGCGTTTTCAGGGAGTGTTGCTCAAATTTCCTGACCTACTCTGCAGGTGTTTGTATTTCTAAGGCCTGGTGACAAAGGGAAACTAGAGTACCGCCCTGCCCTGTAGTATCTGACCATGTTGGGACTCTGTATGATCATCTCCATTATCCTCATTATCATTGACATCAACTAGAAGTATCATCTGTGATTCTTGTCTCTTTGTCGCATGGTGATCTCAGTTTCGATTACCACTCCTTGCCCATGCCCATAGTGAGGTTGTCAAAGTCCTAAGCAATGGCATGTTCGTTAGAGGGACGTCAATACACTGTCTGGATTGGGGTGTTAGGTAGTTATTGCCATGAACATGACGTTGAATACATGGTGTTCTGCATACATAGGATCAGAGGGGAACAACTGGAATCTACCAAAGTGACCCAGCCGTAGAGAAGTGTCTGTATTGGTGTACTGCATTACGACAACCTGCTACTAACTGCTCCCTGGTTTTTATTACCTGTGCTGGGACTATGACTACACAAACCTAATTGTGATTGTGCTTGAAGAAGCTCAATTACCACTAGAAGGCGGATCAATGACATAAAGTCCAGCATGGTTCATCAAGATCATTCATTCAGAAATGTGAGCCCAAGCATCTTTTGTCAAGTTATAATTCTGGCCCGTCATTGATCCTGGAGACATTCAGATATAACTTTGTTATTTTAGCAGTGTCGCAGATTCATTGTCCTTCGTCAACAAATCCTCTGTACCATCAGTAACGAGCATAACCTGACAAACCCGATCAAGTTTAGGGAGTCTTTCCAGTATTCTGCAGTCTCTGTACGCGTGGAAGCAAAGAAAAGCGATAGAGTTCACACCCTCCCTCCCCCTCTCCAACGTACAACTGGTTTCCAAATTCTGTAAAACATTGATAGGGTCTGAAAGGCATGACATGTATGGAAGAGGAGTATTAGTGATGGAGTATCCATCTGAGGTGTCACAGAGAAGGGCAGCTTTGGAAATGTGTGTGTGTGTGTGTGTGTGTGTGTGTGTGTGTGTGTGTGTGTGTGTGTGTGTTTGTGTGTGTGTGTGTGTGTGTGTGTGTGTGTGTGTGTGTGTGTGTGTGTGTGTGTGTGTGTGTGTGTGTGTGTGTGTGTGTGTGTGTTGTGTGTGGGTGTGTGTGTGTGTGTGTGTGTGTGTGTGTGTGTGTGTGTGTGTGTAGATATGTTTTATACTACTTTTCATGAAACCCGCTCTGTTATTGACTTCAAACATGATTTAGTGTTCGTGGGACTAAAAGAAGGAAAAGAAAAGACGAGAAAAACCCCAGCAAAGGATGTGGTAACAGTTGACTGCATGGTAATTTACGAGTATCTGACTGCAAGTCAAGAAAATGATCTGGCCAGCTGACCGGGGCAAACATACGGTGGAACATGTGGTGAGTTTGCGCAATTCCCTGGACGGTCTGATGTGTAGTTCCAGACATTCACACCATCCAGTAAATCATGCTTCCATGTCCTTGATGTCAAAGCTGTTCCAGACCATGCTTTGTGGGCTGTGTGTCGCTCAGAACGTCGTTGCAGGGGCTCCATGTGGCCCAGTGTCTCCTCTGGTAGTGCTAACAACATGCACACTCTCTTAAGCGTCTCCACGATTTGTTTAGAACCTAAAGCCATTGATACGTTAGCATAGGCAGTCCATGCATAGGCAGTCCATTGAATAGGCAGTCCATTGCATAAGCAGTCTATTGCATATGCAGTCCATTGGTTTAACAGACCACATTCTCACAATATAAGTATGACAGTGTCATAGCCATTTGTCATAGTGTATGTAGATGAAATAAAATCTTTGAAACAATAAAGAGGGGGACAATGGAAGGAGGTTGTAATTCAAATTAATGCTGTTGAATTTATATACATTGATTATTCGGTTCGATATACATATGTGCTTTCATTTTAATACCTGTAATATGATAAGGGAAAACTACAGGCACTGTCTGGCAAAAGATGATCAAATTTATGTCTTTCAGCTTTAATCTAAAATAACATGAGTAAAAATGGGAGACTTTGACTTGTTATCATACTTTTTCAGGGTGTGTGTGGGTGCGCGAGCGCGCATGCGCGCGCGTGTGTGTGTGTGTGTGTGTTTCTGTCTGTCTGTCTGTCTGTCTGTCTGTCTGTGCGTGCGTGCGTGCGTGCTTGCACGCGCGCGCGCGCGTGAGAGAGAGAGAGAGAGAGAGAGAGAGAGAGAGAGAGAGAGAGAGAGAGAGAGAGAGAGAGAGAGAGAGACAGAGAGAGAGAGACAGAGACAGAGACAGAGACAGAAATGAGAGAGAGAGAGTTTAAGTGTTCGCAATGTCTTAGTGAGTATAAGCCTGAGCATCATTACACGTAGCAGAAGAATGAATAAGGTTAAAACCTTTTCAGTTATCCTATGCCCTAAGGTGTCAATGCATCGTAACGGCCGTAATTCTGCAATTAACATTTTCAGCAATAAATTCAATATTGCCAAGTTTTCATTTTTTTTTTTATTAGTAGTCTCAAGTACAATAATTGCTTTATACACTGATAGAAGGACATGTTATATATTATGAAACGCAAAACCTGTGACAAATATTTTATATTTGTGAAGAATAGGTCATTTCATGACTTTTTTTGGAATCAGAGATATTGCATAGTTATATTGCTGAATACAGAAGTAACCTAGACCACATAATCAGAGTGAAGCATCATGCCTGCTACGTTAATATATTATGTCACGTGGATGATGGGCGTGCTCAATACGTAAACGACCTGTTGAGTTCAGAGAAAAAGAAATAGATAGCAAATAAGGAACAGTGACAGAATGTTCGACAGAAAGAGATGTTGGGATGAACTTTTCACATTTCCATTCTGTTTCTTTCTCCCCCTCCTCCATCCCCTGCCCTTCCCTACGAGTCACTCTGGTAAAGAAATCTTGCACAGTGGTCTCACCTTCTGCAAAGCAGGTCGTGTAAGCACTTGCCAGAAGTGAGCTCGTAACATGCCAGTGCTTCTACGAGAAGGACTTTAACCCAGCTTGCGTCAGTTCCTTTCTTTTACCTGTTAAGTCCCTTCTGACCCTCCTTCCCCCCTGCCTTCCCCTCCTCCCCTTTGTGGATGAACATGTCCCTCAGTCTGGGTTAACTCCAATCATGTTGGTAGTAGGAGAGGGATCAAAAAGGAACCAAACTTCTGAACGCACGAGAGAGAGAGAGAGAGAGAGAGAGAGAGAGAGAGAGAGGGGTCTCATTAAAGGAGTTCACCACCACCATGGTTCCATCCTGTGAACTACGCTGTTTAATAAAAGGGCCTTCACTGTTCAAACCACCTACACCACATCGTTGCAGTAGTGGGGACACAGGTCACATCACCTGCTTCTGGACGTCTTCCTCTCCGTTAAGGGAAGGGCGCTGCTTCGTCATCCTCAGGACCCGGTACTGAACGGCGACACGCGAGTCCTGAAGGGCGATGGAATGCTCCATGGACCTTCCCTGGAGCCCCCTGTCTGGGGAGCCCTGTGTCTGAGGGCCAGTCTGTCACAATACCGTCACACTGGTGTTGAGATAAGTGTGAGGCTTGTAGTCCGTTTGGAGAATGATGACTGTTTGTGTTTTGTAAGATACAGATTATAAGTTTCATTTATTTGAGTATCTGTTAGACACTTCGTGTATTTGAGGTCTGTTGTATTGAGCAGACAGATAGTTTTAGTTGAAAATACGTTTCGTCTATTTATTTTCTCTTTTCTGTGCAAGTTCAGTCTTTGACATTGCTTTGTTAAAATACGACAGCACGTTACACAGAAATGTGACAGTGAAGAGAGCACTAATCTGATGTGACTAATGTGACTTCCACGAAGAACATAAATGAACGTGTCTACACATTCAAAGAAAAAAGGTTGAATAATACATTCTTTTATACATGAATAACAGGATCAGAAGTGGGGGGCAGATATTTTGTGGCATTTATCCCCATTATATTTATGAATTCCTTGATTGTAGGGGAAGCAGTTGTGTTTTTTTTCCTCCTTCGTGGAGTGGAGGTATAAATGAAATTATTTAAGTGTTCGTGTTTGAATAATATTATTTGTACTCACGTAGAAGGAGGGGAAAACAAACCTTTCTTGTGTTGTGTTTATTATTTGGCGCTCCTTGGGTGAGAGGAGTGATTGCATGTACGTGCGGAGTGTACTTTGTGCAGATGTGCAAGTGTGTGTACTACCCCTAGAGTATGACAGTGGTGACCCCGACTTAAGGACCCCGAGTTAAGAATTCTGTTTTGTCCCCAGTGTAATTTCAGAATGAAATTATTTTCCACTCTTTTCAGCCCAAGTTAGGAATAATTTTGTTCTATCACCTCCCCAGTATGAGTGTGATCCCGTATTTCACTCAAAATTTCTAAATTGATAGTCTTTTCTTTTGTTCCCTTGGTTCTCTCTTAAATTTCGAGGAGTTCCCCCCTTTGAAAATAATTATTCTGTTATCTGTATTTGTCCTTCTTTTGCTTAGTGTTGTTGTGTATTATTTTTGGGGTATTGCATACCTTATTGATGTTTATTATACTGTAGTGTTTATATAATATTATTTATGTACTAAGTTAATTTGTGATTTGAACGTTGTTTCTCATTGTTAGTATATTGAATATTAGTATTTCTCTTGTTTATTTATTTCATATATCTTTAGTTACCCCATCTCCAGCTTTATGGGAGATAGTTACTTTTAGAGTACTATCTGAGGGTTTTCTTTTTCTGGTCTCATTTCCTTCTTTTCTATACTGGTTCTGCTCGCTCTTGAGTTTCGGCTCACCTCACTTTTTAAATTCTTACTTTTTCTCCCCCATAAGCTCCTGTCTAGTTCTTCAGATTCACCTTATCTTTTTTAAGGCTCTTTGTTTAGATTGCCTTATGCCCCTCCTTTTTAACTGTCCGTCCTTCCATTTGTTTGTCGTTTGTTGTGTTCATGTAATGTGTTAGAGCGCACATTTGCTTATTGGTTTTGCATTTTCTATTTCCTTGATTTCTATGTTTGTGTTCTAACTTTTACACAAGAAATTAGTTATTGTCTGTGGGGTTTCTTCATTCATATTTATTATCCCTTGTTTATTTACTTATTTGATACTTCATTGATTCAATTCCAAAATGGATCAATTCGATAAATTCATGGATCAGGCGACACGCCTTGGTTACACTGGCGAAAAGCTTTATGAATATGTCCAACGGTGTATGGACAGAGAGGAGTGCTATAGAGAGAGAAAGAGAAGAGAGGGAGAGGGAGAGAGTAGACACAGAAAGAGAGAGAGAACTAGAGAGGGAGAGAAGCAGCAGCTGAATAGGAAAAAGTGAAACACAGAACTAGAGAGGGAGATATCATTAGCTGAAAAAGAAAAGCAAGACAGAGAATTAGAAAGAGAGAGGTTAGCGGCTGAAAGAGAAAGACGTGAGCAGGAATTGGAAAGGGAAAGGCGTGACCATGACTTTAGAATCAGACAAATAGAACGTGAAATGGAAAGAGAAAGTAAGCAGCTCCACACAAGGCAAGATACTACTTTTAGATACCTCTTCTCATCTTCAGAGTACTCATCCTAAGACTGCTTATATTCCCAAACTTCCCCCTTTGATGAGAACAAGGACGATATTGATTCCTTTTTTTATTCCGGTTCGAAAGTCATGACAGTTCTTGTAGTTGGCCAAAAGATAAATGGACTTTGTATGTAGCATCGTTGTTCAAAGGTAGTGCCTTAGTTCTTTATCATACATTGGCGGCAAAAGAGGGTCTCTCTTGGGATACTGTCAAAGATGAGTTATTAAAAAAAATCAATATTCAGCGGACGTTTCCGTAAAAAAAAAAAATTCCGTGCTGTTCGTCCGTGTGCTGTTCGTCCGGATAAAGGTGAGTCATTCCCATCGTTTCTTATTCGCATTTCTCATTATTTGGATCGTTGGATTGATCTCTCACAAACATCTCGTGATTTTGATGGTCTTCGCGATTCACTCCTGAAATAGCAGTTATGGGAAAGCGTTATTAAAGATTCAGCTTTTTTTTTTCTTCGCGAAAGAGAGTTCAAAACTGTGCAAGAAATATGTCGTGCGGCAGATCAATATCGGGTTGCTCACCCGGATAAAAATACTGCTAGAAAAGGTGAACACTCTGTTTTTGACGCGAAAGTCGCTTCATATGGAAAACTTCGCAAGTCAATCGTGCACAACCCTACTTTCAAAAACCACACCACGTTTTTCTCATCCCCAACCTCGTTTTTTTTTTTTTCAGGTATCCTCCACGGCAGAGGTTTTCACAGCCACGGCAACGGTTCAAAGGTGGCTATTCAGAATCTTCACAGGTACCTTTGTCGCAGGGTATCAGGAAGTCTTACGGTGCAGGCGTTTCGTCTTCCTCCCATACCAAGTCAACTGTTCAGAGTGAAACAGGGTGGTAAGCAGGAAAAAGCATGTTTTGAATGTGGCTGTAAATTTCACTTTCGTGCTCAGTGCCCATATCTTAAAAAGTCTGAATCTGCCAATGTGGCTACTCGTTTAAACAAGCTTGAGGTAATGTATGTGCTTGCCTCTTCTGATGAAGTTTCAGGTTTGCTCTTGGAAAAAGGGATGATGAACGGATTTGAGGCTTCAGTGCTGAGAGATACAGGATGTACGACTGCAGGAGTCGTAGATCTTTTGTTCTTCCTGAACAATTGTTGTCTGAAACCCGGAAGTGTTGCACATTCGGTGTTAAGATCGAGAAATTTCCTCTTGCACGCATTCCTGTGGACACACCCTACTTTAATGGTGTCATTCTTGCTTGTGTGATTGTCAACACCCAGTGTGTGATTTTGTTTTTTTTGGAAATTTACCTGCGGTGTCAAATGTTCATGGTGGTGATGGTGGTTCTTTTGTTCCCACTATGGTCAGCACACGGGCGCAAGTGGAGAGAGAAAAGAACGCACCTAAACCTTTGCCGGTTCCAGATTTTTCAGTACTTGACTTGGACCATGACTGTTTGACAGAACTACAGAAGGGTGACAAGACTCTAGGAACACTCTTTCAGAATGTGACTGTTGGTAAGGTGGAGCTGGGAACTACTCCGTGTTTTTTGTTCAGGATAATGTGCTGTACAGGTGTGCAGTGGTGAATGAGGCTGTTGTTAACTAAATTGTGGTGCCATTGTCTTTGAGAGATACGGTGTTACGCACTGCTCATGATGCTATTTTTGCAGGTCATTGTGGAGTCAAACACGCTTTGCAGCGTGTCCTTGCACAGTTCTACTGGCCTACTGTGCGTAAGGATGTGATTGCCAGTCTTGTGATGTGTGCCAGAGGACTTCTCATAAAGGTAGAGTTCCTTGTGCTCCTCTTCACAAGATGCCTGTGATTTCCACTCCGTTTAAACCGTGCCGCAATCGATCTTGTCGGTCCATTTCAACCGTCTTCACCGGGGAATCGTTATGTTTTGACTCTCGTGGACACGGCCACACGCTACCCTGAAACGGTTCCTTTGAAAAGGATTGATACCGTTACGGTTGCTGAAGCTCTTCTTTCCATTTTTTCGCGTGTCGGTCTTCCAGAAGAGATTCTGTCATACTGTGTTACTCAGTTTCTTTCAGAATTGATGTCTGAAGTATACAGGTTGTTGTCGGTGAAGTCTGTGACTGCAACTCCGTATCATCCACAGTCGAACGATTTAATGGTACGCTGAAAAACCATGCTTCGTAAAGTTTCCTTTCAGGCCCCTTGTGAATGGATCGGTACATTCCAGCATTACTCTTTGCATACCAGGAACTCCCGAATGAGTCATTGGGATTTTCCCCTTTCGAGCGTGTTTATGGTCATTTGCCTCGGGGCCCGCTTGATCTCTCTTGGCTAACAAATGGACAGGTACCAACACTGAGTCTGCTACTGATGCTAAAAATGCACATCAATATGTTTTTGATTTGCAAAAGAGGATTACGGACGCCTGTCAGCTTGCCCAGGAGACGGCTGATAGAATGCTGACAGGTACAAGAAATATGCAGACAGGAAATCAAAGGTACGTTCATTTCAGGTTGGTGATAAGGTTCTGGTCTTGTTGACAGATGACCACAGCAAGTTACGCATCCAGTGGAAATGTTCTTTTTCTGTTGTGTCCAAGTTGTCACCTGTGAACTACGCCATTGACATGAACGGGCAGGTCAAGAAGTTTCATGTTAACATGCTCAATGCTCAAGTTGTATGTTCAAAGAGTGAATGTTGCTATCAACAAGTCTGTAGACATGACAGTTGGATCAGATTTTCTGTCTTTGTCGTCTGACTTGTCGGATATTTTACCAGTCAAAGCTGTTGTCGATGTTCCGTTTTCGTGACAAACCGACTGTGTTCGACATGACAGAGACTGCGTCTGTTGGTTTGTTGTTGGACACTGATTCTGGCACCTCATCTGTCTTACTGACTCTGACAGTAAAGGGAGAGACGTACAAGGATGTTGTGGTTTGTGATGACTTGACTTATACGCAGAAAGCTGAGTTACAAACTATTATGCAGGATTTTAATGACATTCTCACAGACAAACCTGGTTCAGCAAAGGGAGTGGATCCACATGCCATTACTTTGTCAAGTGATGTTCCTGTTCGTGTTTAACCCCTATCCTTTGCCTTTGCCAAACAGGAGATTGTACAAAAAGAGATACAGGTTATGTTAGATTTGGAGGTAATTGAACCATCCACTTCACCTTACAGCTCTCCTGTGGTATTGGTAAACAAGCCAGATGGCTCTGTGAGGTTCTGCATTGATTATTGTAAACTTAATCAACTCACGATTTTCGATGCTGAACCAATTCCAGATGTTGAAAGTCTTCTTTGTCATTTATCTGATGGCAGATATTTCGTCAAAATCGATTTGATGGCAAGGCAGGACTGCTTTCCAGACACCTTTCGGGCTATGCCAGTGGACAAGGATGCCATTTGGATTGCAAAACGCTGTGCCTACATTTGCATGTATGATGCGTGCACTGCGTTTGTATGAGTGTGGTGCGCGGTGAGTTTCTTTGATGATATCCTGTTGTCACAGAGTTCATGGTCTTCTTTGCTAACGTGTTTGCGTTCTGTTTTCAATTTTCAAATCAGGGACTTTGGACTTTACTGCCACACCATCGAAGATTCAGGCTGGTTTCCAGTCCTTAGAGTTCCTGGGACATCGCATCGCTATTGGTTGCATGATGCCAGAAAGGGCTAAGGTATCAAAGATTCTTTCTTTGCAGGTACCCCAGAAAAAAAAGCAGGTTCGATCTCTTTTGGGGTTGTTGTCCTATTACAGGCGGTATGCATCTCATTTTGCTTCTCTGACTGCTCCATTGGCTGATCTGACAAAGGGTGATAAATCTAAACGGATCATTTGGACCACAGAGTGCCAGACTGCTCTGGAACAGATACAAAAAACTTTGAATACGTTCCCTGTTTTGTTGTTACCGTCTCTTGCTGAGGATTTTATCCTCCGGACAGATGTCAGTTCGAAAGGCATGGGAGCTGTGCCCCTTCAGGAAAAGAACTGTCTTCTTCACCAGGTACAGTATGCCAGTCAGCGGAAGTACTCAACAATAGAGAGAGAGTGCCTGGCTATTCTTTGGGGGTGTGAGAAGTTTGCACGGTTTCTGACAAGGAGAGAGTTCATTCTGCAAACAGACCACAGACCACTCACTTCCTTCAGTCATCCAAAACAAGGAATAGTCGTCTTTTGCGGTAAACCCTTCCCCTTCAGGAATTCCAGCTCTGCATTGAATCAATTCCAGGTACTGCTAACACATTGGCTGATTTTTGTCTCGGAAATACCTTTTGGTGGTAAGTAGCTACCAGTACTTTTTCCGGACAAATCTGCTGTGATGTGTGTATGAATAGCTTTCTTGTTTTCATGATTATTGGAATCCACTTTGATGTACACTTGAAATTGTGTGTCATTATGATTTTTTTTCTGATATATTTTGTATCCACATGATCTTGTGTGCAAAATGCAAATCTTTTACTGATATGATTTTCAACACTCATATGGTATTGTGTGAAACATGAATAATTATGCTGTAGGGAGTGTTGTACGGGTGTATCAATCCATACTTTGACTGATTAATTATATGTTGGTATCATGTTTTCGCTGGATTGTTTAACAAATCCTTTTATATATTTTGGCTGAAATCTGATTAGAGGTATTATTCTGTGCATACTTGATTCCTTTTTTCTCATATCGCTGCTGAAATGAACGGTGATTCATTTAGTACAATGTTTTATTCTTGCGTGCTTATGTGTGCTGTCACACTAAGAATTGTGGTGTGTTGCTGTTATGCAATTATTTTCAAGGCAACATGGACTTTTGAATTGTTTAAACACTACTTTGTCATTGACAATTGAACATGGTGATATTTTCAGTATGAAGATGTACTATCCAGGGTAAAGAGTTGTTTTTCCTACCATTTTTTTTTAAAGATCATGTGAGGTTGAAATATTTGGGTATGGTCTTGATTGAACTAATACATTGTTTTGACATTGGTTCTTGCCATATTTTTTTTTCGCCTGTGTGTGATATGAGGTGAAACATGACATCTTCGTCAACTTTGTTTTCAACACTTGCCATATGTTTTCGCCCAGGGGTATTTTATTTGGTTCAAAGTTACATGTCATTGGTTTTGGAAAATTGTAAACATGAAGTTAGCTACTTGCTTTTTCTAGGGAAAAAAAATTTTTTTTTTTTTTTTTGCCGGATTTACCCCGGATGGGGTCATGTCATGTGTTATGTTGACTGTAATGTGCACGCGTTGCTTTGCATAGAACTACTGGTTTTGAGATAACAGGTTGGCTGGCCTTGTGGTTTTAAGTGAAAAGTGTCATGTGAATGCACGTTGCTATTCTGTTGGCTGTGGCCTGTGTGAGTACTGGTTAGGCGCACTGCGCGTGCTTTTGAATTTGCCTTTAGGGTTTGATTATCACTTGCTCCATGCCAGCTGGAGAAGTCGGAGGGCCTGATGGTTTGCTTGGTCTGAGGCCAGCGCGAGGCTGCGTCGCGTTAGAGGTATTTAAGTATCCATGTTTAATTAGGGAGAAGTGAAATATATATGAGCAAAAGTAAGGAAGAAGACGTTTGTATTTAAAAGAAAAGAAAATAATAAGAACAAGTGTGGTTAAAGTTGTAACGATTCTTTTATCAAAGAATGGGAAAAGAAAAGTAACATTCAAAATGAAAGCTTATGCGTAGGGGAAAGGTTACTGTTTTACATCTTGTTGTTGAGGTGTTTCCTTTTTTTTTCTTCTTTTTAGTAATTACAGAAACTGTACGTGGTTCCGAGTGTGTTGACAGATTGGCTGTCTCACACGGGCCATGGACCTAGGGCTTGGGGTGGTCCCAGAGGTGCTAGACCAAGTCCCCAGCCCAGGTCGGGTAGCGGGCCACTTCTCCATAACGAGCCCCAGAGGAAGGAGAGTTTGTTAAGGCGACGCCCTATTCAGCAGCCCGGAGATAGCTGTCTCCTGTGTGCCTTCCCCAAGGTTAAGAGGGTGACCAGAAAGTGAAATTTATGTTTATCTTCCTATAAAGAATCCTTGAATATGGAAACAGTGTATCTACTTTCATGTAGAGAAATTTTGAATGTGGAAACATCTGAATGAGAAATATTTAAAGGCGTGGCCCAATGGAACTGATGTTCCAATATTTCCTTAAAGGAGAGTAATAATTGATTAACACGAGTGGGGAAGGATACCCCAGAACTTCCGTCCTAGAGACAGTGACGCTCTTTGTATTTTGGGCTGGATAGTGAATGATTTTTATGTGTGTCTCCTCCTGATGCGAAAAAGGATGTTGATGCATGCCCCCTGATGTTTACAGAATGATGTGATACATATCCCCTTTTGCTGGTGATAGATACTAATTAATCCCCATTATATTTATGAATTCCTTGATTGTATGGGAAGCAGTTGTTTCGTTTTCCTCCTTCGTGGAGTGGAGGTATAAATGAAATTATTTAAGTGTTGGTGTTCGATTAATGATACTTGTACTCCCGTAGAAGGAGGGGAAACAAATCTTTCTTGTGTTGTGTTTATCATTTGGCGCTCCTTGGGTTAGAGGAGTGATTGCGTGTACGTGTGGAGTGTATTTTGGGCAGATGTGCATGTATGTGTTCGATCCCAAGAGTATGACAATAACATATGTTAAAATTTAGCATTGATATCGCGTAAACATGTATACATACGTAAAAGAATGATTAGTTATAAGGAACTTCTGACTTCTTTTAGAAAGCGATATGATATGATCATTTGATAGATATATGAATATTTTAGGAATGTATAGTCATATGATAGATTTGGATATACACCCTGAGAAAATAGTACAAATTGAGCTAGGTACTTTTTTTAATCTTGCGCTTGGATTTGGTCTGGAATTTCAAAAAGTTCAACGTGCTGGAATTTATCAATAACTCACACACTCTTCAGGTATCAATTTATCAGAAAAAATAACAGGAGTATAACGTCTGTTCAACATTTGGATGGGAAAGCAGCTACACTGGATAGGGTTGCAATTTCTAAGATCACTTATTAATCAAAACTGAATCATTTGTGGCTCTCATTACCTAGACCACCTAACACCTTTGAGATTTCAAAGTCATGGGTTTGTGAAGAATAAGAAATCGGACAAAATACGTAGACACACGGTGTGTAAAAGCATCCGAAACAGTGGTATTGGACCACCAGAACCAAGATTTTGTGTGTCTTCATTGAACATAACATGGCTAAAAATTCAGACAAGATATCTAGTATAAACAGTTTGACATCACTTATTATTATCATTGGTTCAATGAGACCTATCTTCCTAAGTTTGCCTTTTATATTAAAGTTTCTAATCAGATCCATCTAATGTCATGCACACAACTTGATGATTCTGGAGTTCTGTAGAGTAGAAAGAAACTCGTGGAGAGTGACAGCAGAGAGTCCTCAGAAGAGAAGCCCCCTTCAAGCGAGTGTTTCGGCCCTTATCTCCTGACACTCTGACACTGGGGGGGGGGGGGGGGGGGGGGGGGGGGGGGGGGGGGGGGAGTTGGGCCACACCGGTTCATACTCCGGATGTCCCTCTGCTGCCCCCTTTTTTTTCCCCCCCCATCTTGGGACGAGTCATGGCTGGGATTCGAACCCATGACCCTCTGGACATGCTCATTTTCCACTTAATGACTCGCACTCGAACCACTGAGTCACTGGGGCACCTCATATTTGTAGGGAAATTTAAGCCTTATGAAGTTCACTTTTGTTCCTCCCTGACCAGATCCAGCTTGAACACCTCTCTGCTGCTTCTGCCATTGCTTTCAGGGCTCTGGTTTTTCCCCTCCCTGCAACTGAGAGCTGTTTCATGAGGCTGTATTCAGACGTTCCTACAAACCCCTTAGCTCCATTTTCTGCAGTGAGGACTTTGATCTGAAAGCTTTTTTTCTCCTCAGGCTGTTTGCCAGATCAGCATACTTTTCAGTCTTGTAGATTTGAGCTGCCTCCATTCTGTTCTCATATGGCACCGTGAGCTCGATCATGATCAGCTGCTTGGTTGACTGAGAGTGGACTACTATGTCTGGTCTCATGCCACTCTTGCTGATGATCTCTGGGTGACTCTTCCATTCTGGGAGGTCTGCAGTGCACTCCCAGTCACCTGCCCCATCCAGCAGACTCTGCCTGCATGTTCCAAGTGGCACTGTTGTTCTTGGCCATATAATTTGCTACCTCCTGCCGTGAAGAATGTCGCGGGTGCTTTTGGAGTCCTGATTTTCCCTGTTGTGGTGTTGGTACTAGCCCAGACTACTTGTACAATCCCTTTGAGCACTTGGTTGTGCCTCCATGTGTACCGTCCTTGAGCCAGGGCTACTTTACATGAGCTTAGGACATGCTCCACTGTTTGTTTTTCATGGCAGAGGGGGCATGAAGGATCGTCTGTTTTCCCCCAGTTCACCAGGTTTGCATTTGAGGGCAGAAGGTCATATGCAGATCTGAGAATGAAGATGATCCTGAGAGGGGCCATGTGCCAAATGTCATTCCAAGTAAGACTTCTTTGGAGTGAGTGCTTTCTCCCACGTTGTCCATTGCCTTTGCTGACTCTGCTGGCTGCTTTTTGGAGTCTTTTTTTTTTCTTCTCTTCTTTTTCTCATCTCCTGAATCATCATGTCTCTTTTGGCTTTTCCTTTGGCCTTTGACCACCATTCAGTTTTGGTCACCCCTAGACCTTGTCTGTTGGTCTGTGTGTGTCCTGTTATTTCTCTGATTTTGATACTTTCTTTTGCAGAATCCATCGCCTCTTGAACTTTCCATTTTCTGCCTGTCTTCAGCTGGGGCTTGATTGCTTCTACCACCTTGTCTCCTGAGTCCTCCAGCATGCTTTGAAGTCTGATCTTCTCTGCTTTGTATTCCTCCAGGATGGATTTCAGTGGTAGTTTCAGCTTTGCCTGGCGACAGTACAGTGCTACGTCAGTCAGACAGGGTGGGACACCAAGCTATTTCCTTGTGAACTTGTTGATTTTGGATTCCATTGCCTCCACTATGCTGGTGCAGATGTCGTATATCATCAGAGGCCATAGGAGCTTTGGTATCAGCATGAACTGCAGACACCAGACCTTGTATTTGTCAGGGAGCCCACACTGGTCTATGGTCTCCAAACCTTCTTCCGACATCTGTTTGATTTCTTTTGCTCTTTGTGTCTTTCAAAGTATCATCATACCATCTTCCAAGGCTCTCGACTGGCTCTTCTGTGACTGTTGGAATGGCCTGGGTGGCTACACTGAAGACCACAGATTCGGCCACTTTTCCTTTCCTCAGTGAGAGACTCCTTGATTTCTTTGGCTTGAACTTCATTCTGGATAAGGCAACTATGTCGTCCAGCCTCCCCAGCACATGACGTGTCTCGTTTTCTCTGGATGAAATCACTGTAGTGTTATCCATGAAGGCGTCGTGTATCCATCGCCAAGGTCTGTTTGTCTTGTGTTGCTTGTTGCTGCTTTCAAGATGACTTCCATTGCCAACACGAACAGTATTGGGGAAATTGCACAGCCCATTGCAATGCCCACTTCCAAGTTGATCCAATCTGTTGTGTATTCCTTGGTAGAGAACCGCATTGAGAAGCCTTTGAATTTTTTTTTGAGCATATCGCAGATGTTCTTTGGCACATGGTACATCTTGAGAGCCAACTGTATCCTTTCATGAGGTACAGATCCATATGCGTTTGCCAGATCAAGCCACACTACGTCCAGGTCTCTCTTTTCTGTTTTTTTTTCTTTGGGTTGTGTCCCAGATCATTGTGGCGTGTTCTACATAGCCAGTCCACGCCTGGGATGCCACCTTTCTGGACTGACACATCCAAGTACTTTGTTTTCCATGAGATACTTGGTCAGCCTTGCTGC
>JADBJO010019068.1:0-5000 GCA_016801955.1 Conus betulinus | reverse complement strand
ATCGGGAAACCTATAATTGCAGTTACTATTGAGTCAGTAAAACGCCCTGATTTTATTGTGAAAAACATAACGGATGATTTCACATGCTTGATCATTCCATATGTGATAGGGTATGATAGAATACAAATGCCTTATACTGAAGATTTGAAAATAAATATGACGTACATCATAAGCTTTCAACAGACATCTTTTCGTACAGCAAAGTGTCCATGCATAGGACTGAACTACTTAGACCCAAATACAGCTCTCAAAAATAATGAAGAAGTATGCCGTCTATATTGTCTATCACTTACCATTATCAACACTTCAAAGCTTCAAATTGAGTTGCCTGTTTAACAGATCATAATGCTGGTATGATACTGTTCATGTCTGTACTTCCTACGCACAAAGGGCTTGTGAAGTTGTCCAGTGGTCTATTCAACTGTTCGTGCCATGGTATTCTGATTTCCAACTTCACCTGCACTGTAACCAGCGCCCAGAATGTCACGACGGACGGGATGAAACAGGGGACTGTCCCTTCAGTAGTGAAGATTGCAAGGGGCTGGTGGCATCACGAAACAAAGTGTTTCAAATTGATCCTATTCGATCGAAACATTCCCATTGCATTTTCTTACATTGAGTGCCACAAAGTGGGTGAAAAACTAGCGGATGTGAAATCCAAGAAGGAAAAGTTAGATTTCCGACGTGCACTCTCAAACTATATCAGATTTAGAGCAGCCATTGGTCTAAGGTCGGGTTGGCATTCTGTGCCGTTTTCATATAGCAAATTCCGTACATGGTTTGACACTACTTTGATTTATAACATGAATCACTTCTATTTCCATCATGACTTTTTTACTTCAATGCGTTTTCATCCGTATGTTCCTTCAAGGAGTTTCCATACTGCCTATGCCACAGATTATGGGATTCATTTGCAGTTGCTGTATCCTGCTGATGCTTTTGGGGTAATGTGCGAACTAGAATTACAGTCAAATGGTGTCTTTCATTCACCCATGGTGTTGGCGCATGCAGGCTCCTCTGAATGTATGTGCATGCACACACGACAGCATTTGGCTATTTCCCCTACACGTGTTGCTGCACACACCAGTTTCTGTCGTGTGACGCCAAGAGTGGCTGTATGAAAGAGATGGATTCAAAAACCTATACATCGTTGAACGTTAGTTGTACGCAACTTGACGAAATGTCGTTTGATGGAGGACCATTCACTACACTCCATTTAGATGTGATGACGACATGACAACAGTGCATCACACGTTACTGTGTGACTTCAGACAGGATTGTCCAGATGGAAGCGATGAGTCATTCTGTGAATTTTCATGTGCTGGTTTTCTGTGCTTGAACGGTCAGTGTGTGTTACTCAGTCAACGCTGCAATCAATACACAGATTGTGTGGACGATTCTGATGAAGTTGGATGTTCTGATGATGCCAGCTACCATGCCCCAGTCAAAGAGGAAGACATTACACAACAGTTTTACGTGGATCTAGATGGACAGGTTACTTCACTCAACAGCTGATGAACACTGAGGAGTTGTGTCCTGATGCTCATTACCAATGTTCCTCTGAGTGGCTGTACTGTCTGCCTATCTACACCAGATGTAATGGATTCAGTGATTGTGTCTATGGAGAGGATGAGCATGTGTGTGAGGCATTTAGGTGCCCTGGTTTCTACCAGTGTCGGGCTTCCAGCATCTGTGTGCATGGAAATCATCTGTGTGATGGATGGGGTCAGTGCCCACAGCGTGATGATGAACTGATGTGTGACACGAGCTGCCCCAGAAGGATGTCAGTGTCAAGGTCATGTTTTACTATGTTCACAACCGTTCCTTTTCTGGTCACTTTCCCCTGTTGAGATACGTTAATGCAACAGGCTCAAACATGTCTCTAACTGATTTTAGGACAAATATTCATCTTAATGCTTTGATTTTATCGCAATGTTTGATTAACAATATTTCACACGTCACACTTTTAAATCTGAGGTATCTCGATCTTGCTCAGAACAATGTTAAAATCCTCAACATGGCTGTTTTCCTTCAGCTACCGAATCTAAGATTTCTTGCCATAGAAAACAATCCTCTCAGCAACATAACAGGTAAAACCACAAAGATAATTGTTTATTCACTTAGCTGGATGAACGTGTCAAAAACACATGTCAGTATTCTTAATAATATTGATAATATATCCATCTACTTTCCTCACATGGAAGGGGTGAATACCTCATATTGTGGTGTTGAAACGCTTTGATCGGACAACTTTGACAAATATGCCAAAAATTCGAGAACTGGATTTAAGGGGGAATACCCTTGGCAATTTTCCACTGGATCTGTTGTTAAGATCAGATAAATTGCAACGTATCTATTCATCGAACTACAGAATTTGCTGCAAGAATGTACTTCCTAAACACTTGGATGAAGGAAACTGCTTTGCCCCTATCATTGCATTTCCATCGTGCACATCACTTCTGCCAAATGAACTGTACAGAGTCTTCTTTCAGCTGATTGCTGTGTCCGCTGTGGCAGGATGTGTGGCCTGCTTTTCTAGTTTATTCCACAGTGAAGAACATGACTGGAAGCAGTTTTGTGATGGCTATTACCCATTTGCAGTTTGCTGATATCTGTATGGGATGCCACGTCATCGTTCTTGTGCTAGCAGACTTCCTATATCGTGGAAAAAATACATGCAGATGGAAAAAGCATGGACTGACAGCGTAATGTGCAGACTGGCTGGCTTTCTTTTCCTTTGTCTAGCTCAGTGTCACCAATGATTATCTGGCTCACCACTTTGTATCACGTTATTGTCTGTTGTTTCTTTAATGATCTGTGCAGGTTCAACCAATGTTTAACAGCCGTAGTTTGTACAGTAGTGTGGATCATTGGCGTGCTGTTGGCATCAGTTCCATTTCTCCCTGACTGTCACACTGGGGCCTTCAGGGCCAGTCAGGTCTGTGTCGTCTGGCTTCAGTTGATCACTATCATTCACGGCAAAGATTCACATGGTTTACAGTTATTGTGGCAATTAATTTCATTATGTGTTTGATGATAGGAACTGGCCAAGGTATCATCTTCTGGCGAACACCAAAGTACAGGGTAACTCTCAACCCCACACACCAGTAGTGTATTCCTCGGTCCATGTTACAAGAAAGGTGGCTGTCATAGATGCTTTTTGTTGGTTTGTTTTCGGAGTGACGATGATGATACGTTTTTGTGGTGTTGATGATTTTTTTAAGATCCATGATACCATGGTTATATTCATGTTACCCTCAAACTCTGCTCTCAACCCATTTCTGTACATTTGGACCGTGCATACACAATGGCAACGTCAAGAACAAGAAAAGAAACTGCTACAAGTGCTAAAAGTACGTGCTAGAATAGGAAAACACAGCTGTTAAGTTAATGAACACACAGATACATGGGTAACATTTAGAGACGTGTAAGAAATGTGTATGCTTGTATGGTTGATCATAAATATTTTTTTTATGTTCTTCACACATGTACACCTATTTGCATTTTCGGTAAGTTAATTCAGATGTTTGACTTCACTGTCCACTGTAAAATACACCAAGAAAGACCAAGTTGTTTCAGCAGGTCAGCAGATGTCCTCTCTTATCTGACGTCAGAAATCAGAAAGCCTTGAAGCATCTTTAGCTATGATACTTTATTTTACACATCTTTTCTTTCCAAGGGTGAGGTTGAAGTAAGGCGTGTCTGTTATGCACGCTGTCTGTCAGAGATCCAGAGTAAGAATGCCGACGGCTCTACCTTCCAGCCGAAGAATATTCCTTTTTTGGTGGGGTCGTCGTTCTAAACGATTTTCTTTTCTGACTTCTAGTCATGCTAAACAACATTTATCTTGGCCATGTCAAAGATGAAATAGAATTCACATTGAAAGAAGCTGAGTTAGAAACTGAATGCTTTAAACTTCCTCCTTGTTTTTCATCTCTGTGTCTTCTAATTACTAGAAATATAAAACTGTCACCACACACACACACACACACACACACACACACACACACACACACCACACACACACACGCACGCACACACACTCACACACAAACACACGACACAGTACACGCACACACACACATGTGCACACATACGCGCGCACGCACACACCCACACACATGTGCGCGCGCACGCACAACACACACCACACACCACACACACACACACACACACACACACACACTGCATTCTAAAGCAGATACTGTTATTACCGAAGAACAAGCTGGAATCTGCAAAGGCAAAAAACCACAATACAAACATATCTTACAACTGTGCAATGATAGTTGATTTTGCAAAGGTCGAAATATAATCAAGCAGATTTTACACCTGCGCAATGTCTGAAAGAAAAAAAAAATGCCTCTGGCATTACAAGGATTTTTCACGTCTTTCGTAACGTCAAGGATGTTTCTAAATGGTCAGACAGGCAGCGTTATGGGCTATAGTGAAGAAATTAAACTCCAGGCAAAAGTTAATGAACCACTACCCAGCAACTATCCTCCAAATCACCAATGTGGTGTTCACACAGGATGATATTGGACTGTGGTTCTACACGTATTGTAGTATGTCACGGATGTCTTCTATCCCCCATACTTTTCCAAACATTCCTGGTACTCATCAAGACTGTGGTGCATGTCGGCACAGTCGCCATTCAAGACCTTTCGCTTTGCAAATGAGATCTGCTGCCTGGCATGTTGTGAGCAAGATTTGCAGAGCATGTTAAAAATACTGGACGATGTATTAAAAAGATTAAGAATTGAAATCAGCTCTGAGAAACCGAATTGATGGCCAGCCCCAATACAAACTATGACAACTGGTGTTACTGATGATGGACAAAAGTTATGAATTGTTCAACAGTTTGCTTACCATCACTAGCGATGGGGAATTCAAAACAGAAATCCTCCTCAGGGACGCAAAGATAGCATCAGCGCAGTCCAGACTGAAAGCCAATGGAGGATAAAACATGTCAATGAAATACAAGATATTGCATTGAGAGAGAG
>JADBJO010019067.1:17500-30000 GCA_016801955.1 Conus betulinus | reverse complement strand
TTTTCGTAATATGTGTATGATAAATTATGCGTAATGGCAATCACAGTCAGCACAGCTTTGTCTGTTATTACGCCGAAAGATTGTCAATACTTAGGCTGTTATGTTATAAATTGATGGGTTTGTGGGGATGTACATAGACATTTGTGTATATTTTATTTATTTGTTTGTTTTTTCATTTAAATGACGAAATGGTGAGAGTTTCCTCTTTTTCAATGCTGTGAGAACCTGAGCAGTCCATGGGTTGGGCACAGGGTTGTAGAAAATCTAAAAAAAAAAAAAAAAAAGAAAGAAAAAAGAAATGATGGCACAGTCGTGTTTGATACCATGCCTCTCTTACCCCTCATCTTTGTAAAGTAACTGTGTGAACATATCAAGTTTCATCATCTGGACGCTTTCCTAATTGTTAGTAACTGCCTTAAATTTTTCAGGAATTTTGGTTCTGTTTTCATTAAAAACCATTCCAGCTGCCCTGAGGTCTAATGAAACAACTGGAATTGTTCACAATTTACCGGATATATATACATTGTCCTAACGAAAAGAAGAGCTTTTTCTTTTTACCCCCCCCCCCCCCCCCCCCCCCCCCCCCTTTGTGAATAATGAGTGAGGTAAGATGTTGCGTAGTTCAGTCACCATGATGTAGAACCATGTTCCAGTAACTCCATGTACTGAGCATGTGTTTTCGTGTGACTGTGAGCGTTTCCTTTGATGAGGTCAAGTTGTCAGTGGTGAAATTGTTATCAGCCAAAAGCTGAATGTGCCTCTCTCTGTTTTGTCCCCCCCCCCCAACCACCCCCCACCCCCCCACTCCTCCACCTCCCTCTGCGTCTTTCTCCTATCACACCCCCTTTCCCCAACACCCTGTCTTTATTCTTGGTGATGGTGAAAAAATAATTCTGAGACAGTGAGAGTTACTTTCAGTGCACAATTAATACTTTGTTCTGTCTGTTGTGTTTTGGTTTCGCTCTTTGCTGTTGGTGGTGGTGTTGTTGCTGATCTGACATGAGAGAGTAAATATGTGTGTTGACCTTCTTCTTAGTTGTGACAGTGGTACTTAAATTGGAAAAGACATTTGAAGGAGAAAAATCAAAAGCATGAACGATGTCAGAAACTGTGCTTCAGTTTTCAGGAGTACGGCATGAATTCATCTTTCTCTTTCTGGTGCTATTTTTAGATCCGTGCATTCACATACTCTAGGTGGATTCTGTACAGGATTGGACCAAAAATGTGCTGTCTTCATTACATTCAAGATTTGAAATGGTCAACAGTTTAGTGAAGATCTGCCGTTGGATGAAATCTTTGTTTGAAATTTGTTTTCAGTTATCCGTCTTCAACTGAAAATCAACGGCTGTCAATTTCTCTGCCCATCCTAATTCTGATCACCACCTGCCCCCAAACCTCCTCCTCCAATATTATATATTAATGTTGAAAAAAAAGCATATCTCACACACACACACACACACACACACACACACACACACAAGCTTGTGCAAGCATAGAGAGGTGAAGTGAGCTGGCTGTCTTACTGCGATGGACATTTTTAAGCCCTAGGTCTCAGTCTCCCTTTCCCCTATCTCATTCTGTAGCTACAAAGTCAATGAAATTATGTCTTTGTTTTTTTGTTGTTTTTTTCTTGTCAAGGTAGATGTACAATTATCAATCAGTCTTGATGATTCTTTCCTCATTGCACCCCCCCCCCCCCCCCCCCGACTCCAATCCCTTCTGTCTCTCTTTCTGGTAAAAATGCATGATCATACAGCATATATGTGTGTATGTGTATGTCTGTGTGTGGACATGCATACATGCATGTGTGTGTGTGTGTGTGTGTGTGGGTGTGTGTGTGTGTGTGTGTGTGTGTGTGTGTGTGTGTGTGTGTGTGTGTGTGTGTGTGTGTGTGTGTGTGTGTGAGTGTGTATGTGTGTGTGTGAGTGTGTGTGTGTGTGTGTGTGTGTGTGTGTGTGATGACAAAAATTTATGTTAAGTTCCTCCCAACCCCCCCCCCCCCCCCCCCCCCCCCCCCATGCCCTCCCCCTCAGGCCTTCATTCTTTTCCTGATATGTCCCCTTGAGGTCTGCAAACAACATGAATGAACTGAATCACCTCTACCTCTCTTAACTATGTGCGTGTGTGTGTGTGTGTGTGTGTGAGGGAATATTTAACCCGTAGCAATCTCTCTGCGTCTCTCACACGCTCACTCTCACTCTCTCTCTCTCTCTCTCTCTCTCTCTCTCTCTCTCTCTCTCTCTCTCTCTCCTCCCTATCTGTCTATGTATCTGTCTATCTGTCTATATATCTGTCTGTCTCTCACCAGGACTGTCAGTGAATGGCATGAAGTCACTGACTTTTCCTTTGTTTGAATTGTCCGCTTGACATCTGACATTCTTTCTGCTGATAATATTGTTCCCCAACTATTAACTAATCATGTCAGCTCTCCTTGATGTTCCAAAGCAGTTTACATTTAGACTTCGGCCACACAGAACTGTTTCCAGGTGAAATATACCAAAAAAAAGACAAAAAGCTTCAGAGCAGTAAGTATGGGAAAATCACAGAACACACAGTGCTACATACTTATCATATCATGATGTGCTGTTTTGTGACTTTGTGCGACAAGACCCTTCAGTTTAACAACAGGCATAGCCGCCTTGCACAATGCTTACATAATTTTGTGATCAGAAAGAAAAGAGAGAGAGAGAGAGAGAGAGAGTGTGTGTGTGTGTGTGTGTGTGTGTGTGTGTGTGTGTGTGTTCCGCTTGGTGGGAGAGGGGAGGGGGTAGGCAGATGTTAAAAAATTATTGTTAGGTTGGACAGCGTTGAGTTTCCTATTTGTTCACTGAGCCTTTTAACCTTCTGAGTGAAGGCAAGAATGCCATTTTCTTCTCTTCCCCTGCCATCACCAACTGGTCATGCCTGAAAAGAGCAACTCCTGCCCCCCCCCCCCCCCCCTCCCCGTCCTCCCCCTTTTCCCCTTCTGCTTTTTCTTTTCTAAACCCAGTGATGTGAAGCAGGCGAGCATGAATGAATCCAGGAAGGACAGGAGGAGAATGGATTCTATGTGGAGGAGGAAGAGGGGTGGTGGTGGTGGTGGAGTAGTCTAGATGACCAATTGCATCAGTGTATCATTGGCTGCATATGTGAGGAGGCTTGACCAGCACATAGATCGATAGATCGGTAAAGATTCTGGTGCCATTATCGACCAGATTCGACTTAACCTAATCAATTAGTTACTCGTATGTGGAGCATGTTCATGCTCAGAAAGTTAGCTCGGATACTAAACTGGGTTCCAGAATACACGGGGTTCTTTGGCGGCGATTGGATTTTCATAGATGTGTATAGTTTTCCCACTGTTGACGGTCAGACTTTCTACTGTGTGGCAGAGCGTGCTGATGCCCCATGAACTGAAGCGGATTTCCTACGCTGCCTGCGACCCCCAACACCACCAGTTCTCCTTCCTGGCCCGCGAGAAACACCTCAACATTCAGTACTGCCACACCTTCAGGACCACCACTCCTGAACAGGTCAGAGGCTTCATTACTGCAGGGAGGGCTATTTCACCGGGATCAGGTCAGATTGTGTTTGTCGCTTTAAGCAGTTGTATCTATCCCAAACAGGATGGATCTTTTGTTGCCGTAAGTGACTGTATGTATCTCACACAGGACAGTTCGTTCCTCACTGTAGTGTAAGTGATTGTTTCTATCCCACATAAGATACATCTTTCAATTCATTGCTGTAATAAATTACATCTGACCAAACAGGACAGATCCTTTGTTGATGTAAGTAATTACATCTGACCCAAACAGGACAGATCCTTTGTTGCTGTAAGTATTTACATCCAACCCAAAGAGGGCCAATCCTTTATGTTTATTATTGTAACTAATTAAATATAATCCAAACAGGGCGGATCCTTAATGGTGGTAAAAATAAATCTGACCAAAGCAGGACAGATCCTTAATTGGTGCAAATAAATCTGATCCAAATAGGGCAGCTCTTTAATGCTCTCAGAAATTAAATCAAACCGAAGCAGGACATATCCTTTGTCGCTGTAAGAAATTAAAATCAAACCAAAAATAGGACAGAACCAAAATAGGACAGATCCTTTTGTACATAACTTACCCAAACAATCAGATCTTTTGTGGTTAGAAAGAATAATTAAAATCAAACCAAAATAGGACAGATCCTTTTGTACAGGAAGGAATCATATCTTACCCAAACAAATCAGATCCTTTGTGGCTGGTTTTGGTGGCAGTCAGGTATTTATCATTCAATATTTATTTGTTAGCAAACCGAAACCGTATTCCCGTTTAGGAACGACTGAAACTTCCTCAGCGCACTTGTGAAGGATTTGTTTAGAAAAGGAAAGTATTTGTTGAGTTCTGTTATTCTATAACTTGATAGGGTAGCAAAACGGAATGCTGTCGGAAAACATGAATAGAAGAAGTGAGTGTTAAAGGAAGTGGTCTTCAGGAAAAATAAAAGATTTTGTTTATCTCTGTGACTTAACTAGTTATGAACTTCATGATGAAAAAAAAGGTATTTACTCTCATGTGGTTTGCGAGAAGAGGAAGTGTTTTCATGCTATGGATAATAAGCTCCCAGAGTGAGCGACAGAGACTTTACATATGCTAGTTTTGATTTTTGATGAGTATTTGATTCACTCTTGATATGAATATTGAATAGTTGTGTGTTGGTAAACAAGAGTGTGTGGAAATCTTTCCCTTACATATATTGAAGTAGATTAATCTTTTGGGAAGAAATACCTTTTAAAATCTGGTGATTATATGAAATGAAATGAACATTCTTGTCGTATTACAAGAAAAAGAAATCAACATTTTGTGGTGACATTTATAGTTTAATGAAAAGTAATCATTAATTGTGTGTAATGAATTGTATTCATGGTTTATTGAAGAGGGTCTAGGTAAGAATCCTTTTCCCAATTTGGAAAACTAGATTCTGAAAGGTTTATATTGAAATCCTTTCCTGAGTAGTGCTGTGATTCCGGAAAAGGGAATATTGTAGTGTTATGATTCCGGAAAAGGGAATGTTGTAGTGTTATGATTCCGGAAAAGGGAAAGTTGTAATGTTGAAGAAAGAATATGCTGATGTTTGTCTAAGTTCTAGTGAAATGGGATGTGGCTAATGAATATGAATGTAGTCGTGATTGTAATGAATAGTAGCCATGATAATCAAGGTAGTTGATCAGTTTCCCCCAGGTGGAAGAGTTCCCTGGACTGTTGGGGACTGGCTGCCACTCTCTGAGGATCGGGGCCGTAGCCGAGTTCTACCCCCTTGTTCTCCACCCCTGTGTCGGTGTTGAGAGGCCGGCCTGAGTGCCGACAACTACCCTACCTGCCACTGTGCCCAGGACCGACTACCCGCTGAGCTAGTTGGGCTGGAGACGCCGCTGCTGCCAAGCCAGAGCGCCGCTCCCGAGTTTTGAACCAGCGACCTGTTGGCGAGGCCGTCGCTGTGTTCTGTGTGTGAGCCACAGCTCCTGTGTGAGACTGTCGCCTTGTCGCCGGCAGAGACGACGTGAGTGTGCTAGTGATTTTGAGCCACAGCTCTAAAGTTCTATAAGTCCTGTGTCGGACTTGACGCTGTAGACGTCTTCGTCATCTTCATCATCTCGCCGTGTTCGTCCTCTTCATCGTTTCGTTGTCGTCGTCGCCGCCTTCGTCGTCGTTGGAACCAGCAGCGCTAGTAGATAGCGCATTATATATAAATATATTTTGTGTCCTGCGCCCTTTTTAGCGTACTTGAAGAACTGTGTGTGTGTGTGTGTGTGTGAACATGTGTGTGAAAACTTTCCACAGTTAGTCTCATTATGATCATAACTCACCCAGAATACTGTTTACATGTGCCCCCCCCCCCCCCCCCCGTTTTTGTGCCTGTGTGTATGTGTGTGTGTGTGTGTGTGTGTGTGTGTGTGTGTGTGTGTGTGTGTGTGTGTGTGTGTAACACATGATACCCTGGTTTCCATTGATCGTTACTATCTTTTCTCAACCAACATCAGCATATCAATGCCAACACATTATTTCATCTGTTACAATGAACATTATCCCACAGCATTGTTTACTTTTTCAACAACAATATTTGTATGAACTTCCCAACCTCCCACACCATACCACCCACCCCATAGTGGATGGGGAGAAATGAGCTCTCCTTCTCCCCCCACACATCACCCCCCTCCCCCCCCCCCCCCCCTCCCCGCAATTATACCTTATCACCCATTAATCTTCCATCCCCTTCCCTCCCTTATTAACATTACCCACACACCTTTCACAACTGCCCACACATAACTACTACCACCTCCTTCATCACCCAGCGAAATCATTTTTCTATTTTATTCACTTAATCAATTTCTTTTTTTTTTTTATTACAGTTGCTTTCATTTTATTCATCTGTTTATTTATTATAATTACTACTACTATCATTATTATCATTACTATCCCCCCCCTCCTTTTCCTCTCCCATAATCCCCTCTGTCGCTTCCGTCTGGCGGCCATTTTTTTCTGAACACATGGACAGATAAGTCGCTCTTCGTTCTTTGTTTGTACTGTTCTAAATGTTAAATGTGATCTGGTTTTTTTTTTTTTGTTTTGTTTTTTTGTTTTTTGCCTGAAGAAGACCCAAGAGGTCGAAATGCATTGTGTCTTGTCCTGTGCTTTGTTTGTCAATGTCCTTGGCGGTAACTAATCCCCTCTCTTTCTAAATTTTGCTTCGTTGTCTGCCCTCAGTCACTCCATTTTGAAACCATAAATCAATGTATAAATGAGAGAGAAGAAGAAGAAGAAGAGAGAGAGTAAACAGCAATGCAGAGAATACGGCTTATCGTGAAGGTGATTTGAAAGCAGACTTTGCTGCTGTAAAAAAAAAAAAAAAAAAGTCAAAAGCAAAAAAAAAAAAAAAAGAGAGATACGATGATGAAAATTTGAAGTAAATAAAAAGAATTTAGTTTGAGCCTGAGGAAAAACACGAATGGTGTAAAGAAGATTAAAAAACAACAACTGTAGCACTCTCAGAACATTCAACCTTAGAAAAGCCCTAAAGCGACAATCATCTTATCAGGGATGTCTACTTGCATGCACACAGAGTGACATATATATCCTTTTTTTTAAACCTAAGCTACAAAATTCGAATTGGAATTCACCGTCCTAGCTGGCTACCACTGAAATAAGAGCAGACCTTGATTCTTTGAAGCACGCAATCCAACCTTATCCCTGTAATGGGTACTCCCTATAATCGTTGAACGTGTCGTCCAGAGGATCCACGATATAATTATTAGAGATGACTGTGTTTCCCAGGCCTGCATGACACAGACATGCTTTACGAAATGAGCCGCAGTGCACACACTCTGACATATTGTCTCCACCCAAGAGAGAGAGAGAGAGAGAGAGAGAGAGAGAGAGAGAGAGCCAGAGAGAGAGAGAGAGAGAGAGACTGAAACCTCACACTCGACAACACTCTTGTCGTTTCAGCTCTCATTGTGGCACTGGAGTCGTTCTCTAAACTAAATAGAACATCCAGCATCGTGTTATTCACCACCACCTTTAATCCTGTACACACCGCCCGAGCGACTTTGGATTTCTGTTTCATGTTGATGGTAGCGCTGAGGTTGTATGAAAGTGCTGGACGTTTAAAACAGTTTATGTGGCGCCCTCTGGACGGTGGGGAGTAGGGGTGGGTGGGGGGTGGGGGCACTGACCCATGCTGCCTCCTCCAGCAGTCACACCCCTGACTACAGAACACTGGCTAGGAACTGGCAGCTGATGACCTCTGGACGTTACATCACAACGTCATCAGTTCTCAGCAACATGCAGTGACCCCGCTGACGGGGTTGCCGCGGGCAAACCTGAGACTGACTTGTGACCTGTGGGTCTGAAGACATGGAGACTGTGAGGCGCATGGGCTTGGGTGTGGCTTTGCATGCTGATTTCAGAATATGTAGCGTGGGAGTACTCACGCAGAGAATGGAATAAATACTTGAGTAAGTAAATACATGTACAAATAAATAAATGAATAAATAAATACATAACTCAATAGATAAATAACTAGATAAACAATCAAGAAACAAATAAATACAAAATAGTTAATTTTAAAGTAAAGTGACTGAAACAAACTTAAAAGAAAAATGACCTTTTTTTTTGTATTCGCTTTATGTTATCAATGTTAGACGTGCACTTGTGATCTCAACGTGAACTTGTGATCGCAACGAGCACTTGCGATCGCAACGTGTACTTGTGATCGCAACGCTATCAATGTTAGACGTGCACTTGTGTGATCTCAACGTGCACTTGTGATCGCAACGTGCACCTGTGATCGCAACGTGTGCTTGTGATCGCAACGTGCACTTGTGATCTCAACGTGCACTTGTGAACGCAACGTGCACTTGCGATCGCAACGTGTGCTTGTGATCGCAACGCTATCAATGTTAGATGTGCACTAGTGATTGCTACTTTAGGAGGTAAGTGATTGTTTGTTGTTTCATTTTCTTTTTTTTTTTTTTTTTCAAAATGTTGTTTGTTTTGCCTGAAAAAGACGAGAGAGAGGCCAAAACGTGTCGTGTTTTGTCTTGCAATTTGTTTGTCTCTTTCGTTCAGAGGAACAGTTTTTTTTGTTTTTTAAATGCAAAATAATATATATAAAATAAAGACCATAACGTCCTTTTTGAGCCCAATAAAGCAATGCTGCTGTCATGAAGACCAAGAGGACGACCCCCAACAGGTGTGACATCGTCATGTACATACTGATGGCATGGACATCACAGAGACATCGTCATGTACATACTGATGACACGGACATCACAGAGACATCGTCATGTATACACTGATGACACGGACATCACAGAGACATCGTCATGTACACACTGATGACATGGACATCACAGAGACATCGTCATGTACACACTGATGACATGGACATCACAGAGACATCGTCATGTACACACTGATGACATGGACATCACAGAGACATCGTCACGTACATACTGATGGCATGGACATCACAGAGACATCGTCATGTACATACTGATGGCTTGGACATCACAGAGGCATCGTCATGTACACACTGATGACACGGACATAGCAGTGTCAGTGCCAGGTGCGAGCCGCCACCACCAGGTGACATCGATACTGCAATGCCATTGCCAGGCGGAAGCCAACAGAAGACGACGACTACACTGCAGTGGTATTCTTCAGCACAGCCAGAGGCATGACCTCTGCCCCGCAGTGACGTCACACACAGGTCAGTGACATCCACATGGCAGTGTCATGGTTCTGCATGAACAACCCGATGACATCCGGTGCATAGGGATGCTGCTGTCAGTCCGTCTCTGGACAGATCGTGTTACGTTTGCTTTTCAGCTCAAACAAATATGTAACGATAAACAAATAAATAAATCCATAAATGATGAAAAAATGAATTTATAAATACATACATAGATATGTACACAAACAAACAAATAATAAAGTACGTAAGCGAACAAATAAGCGAATATGAGTAAATGAATAAATAAAGAAGTAAATAAACAAATAAATAGATTAATAAATAAATGAATGAAAAAAAACAAGAAAAAACAAGCAAATGAATAGTGGATAAACACATAAACAAATAGATAAACAAATTAACAAACAAATGAAGAAAGAAAGAAAAAGAAAAAAAAAAGAAAGAAAGGAGGATGGGTTGTGAAGTGATGACTGAGGGAGGTGATTGTAAACTGGGAGAGAGGACGTAAATCCATTTTAGATTTATGACAAATTTTCAACAGAAGGGTTGAGACTCAAGTGTATAATCTGACTCAGATCAATATAAGGATTGTACAAAATGTCATTGGCGTTGCTATACCTATTTTTTGAAAAAAAAACGTTCAGACTGTACATTTGGAATTTGAATGTAAGATAACTTTTGAATGTAAGATAACTTTTTATTAGATAAAAAAATATATGGTCACTTTGAACAAACGTATGCATGCATTCTCGTGTGCTTAGTTTCCCTTAAATTGAGTTTTAACTCTTACATCAAACATACTCTCTCCTGTGAGACATAATTGTAGTGCTCCATTCTAAAGGAACAATAATACCACACAAATATTTTCAACAAAGAATAGATTTCATGAACCAGCAATTCAAAATTCTGAGTCAAAACAGTATTAAGATTTCTAATGGATCTCATTCGCGAGTTCATCAGGAATTTCAGTTTAGTGAAGTGAGTAAGGTGATTAAACCCACTAAACATCACAGACAATACCGTTTCGAAATATACAGTTTGTAATGAGCTTAATTTGACTACTATACCACCTCGGGTTTTTTTTTTTTCTGTTGTCTATTTCAGTGTTTGTAAAAGTGTTTTTGAATCTACACGCACTGAATGCTGAAGAATGAATGTGATAGATTAATCAGAAGCTCTGAAGCCAACATCGTTGCTTATACTTCACGAGTAACTAGGTGTTCAGGTGTTGTGTCGACTCAGTGGGGCTGGAGTTTGCCATTCATCCCCTGAAATTCATGACTCAGAGGTCCTCACACTTTCATTCTGAACTTCAGGAAATTGTGAGGTCCTGACCAGCATACTGAGACTGAGTGATTAGTGAGGACATCTCACTTAACTGTCTGCAGTTCAGAACACATGGAGGCGAACGGGGTTTGAACAGTACCGTTACTTACCGAAGAAAGACGTAAAACAGCCATAGGGACTAAACTCTTCAGCGTAGTCAAATGATAAGACTTAGCTGGTTAAATTCAGCAATTGAAAGAAGTGACGTAGGGGAAGGTATCAATGACTCACCCAGCTAAATGTAAACAAAACACGAGTATGATGATACAAATAAACTTGCTGAAACAAAACACCAGTAAGGAGATATGTGTTGGTCATTTGTAAGATGTGTCAGTGATTTGTAAGTGCCGGTCAATTGCAAGATGTGTCGGTCAATTGCAAGATGTGTCAGTAAATTGTAAGATACATCAGTAATTTGTAATATGTTTCGGTCAGTTGCAAGATGTATCAGTCAATTGCAAGATGTGTCGGGTCAAATGTAAGATGTGTCGGTCATTTGTAGATGTGTCGGTAATTTGTAAGTGTCGGTCAATTGCAAGATGTGTCGGTCAATTGTAAGATGTGTTGGTCAATTGCAAGATGTATCAGTCAATTGTAAGATGTGTCGGTCAATTGTAAGATGTGTCGGTCAATTGCAAGATGTGTCGGTAAATTGTAAGAAGACGTGTAAGTAATTTGTGAGATGTTTGGGTCAATTGCAAGATGTATCCGTCAATTGTAAGATGTGTCGGTCATTGTAAGATGTGTCGGTAATTGTAAGTATCGGTCATTTGCAAGATGTATCCGTCAATTGCAAGATGTGTCGGTCATTGTAAGATGTGTTCGTCAATTGTAAGATGTGTCAGTAATTTGGAAGTGTCGGTCAATTGCAAGATGTATCCGTCAATTGCAAGATGTGTCGGTCAATTGCAAGATGTATCCGTCAATTGCAAGACGTGTCGGTCAATTGCAAGATGTGCGGTCAATTGCAAGATGTATCCGTCAATTGCAAGATGTATCCGTCAATTGCAAGATGTGTCGGTCAATTGCAAGATGTGTCGGTCAGTTGTAAGACGGTCGGTCAAATGTAAGATGTGTCGGTCGATTGTAAGATGCGTCGGTCAATTGTAAAATGTGTCAGTGATTTGTGAGATGTTTCGGTCAATTGTAAGATGTGTCAGTCAATTGTAAGATGTGTCGGTCAATTGCAAGATGTGTCGGTCAATTGTAAGATGTGTCGGTCAATTGTAAAATGTGTCAGTGATTTGTGAGATGTTTTTCGGTCAATTGCAAGATGTGTCGGTCAATTGCAAGATGTGTCGGGTCAATTGTAAGATGTGTCGGTCAATTGCAAGATGTGTAGGTCAATTGTCAGATGTGTCAGTAATTTGTAAGACGTGTCAATAATGTGTAAGATGAGTCAGTAATCTGCAAGACGTGAAATCACGCGTTCGTTTCACCAGTGTTTCAACTTGAGTAAACAGGAAGCACTGGGTTGAAGCCAGTTTGGGTGTGTGTGGGAAATGGTTCGATCCCTATCGCCACTTTGTCGCAGTTACCTCCTCCTAAGGGAAGAGCGGGAGGGGCGAGGGCAGATTACTCTGTTTGCCGAGAAGAGAGGAAAGTCTCTCTCTCTCTCTCTCTCTCTCTCTCTCTCTCTGTGAAGTAAGTCACACAACAGTGTTTGCGTGAGCCTCGTGCAGGGAAGGACCAGGTGGAGGGGGGGGGGGGGAGGGGAGAAGAGGGGGAGTGACTCTCTGATGTAAGCCTCAATGAAGACAAAGACAGGGGCGGTAAAACGCTGAAGGGGGCAAGAGTTGAGAAGAAAGGATGGTTAGGATTGCACAGGTTATGTCCTCTTTGTCGCTTCTATTTGGGCATTGGTTTTCTACAACTCATAACGGTAATGTTTTTAGTAGCAACTGTAATTAAGTGTAATAACTGTATCTGGTATAAAGTGTAATTAGCCGTAATAACCG
>JADBJO010019067.1:7500-12500 GCA_016801955.1 Conus betulinus | reverse complement strand
CACAAGATGCACGCTTTTGTTAAGAAATGCATCGCTTTTTGTCCCAGAAAGTTCTAGTATTCTGAGCTTCAATACTTGAAGTGAGTTTTCTGTGCTTGGATCTTGAATATTTTATGGAACACGATTTTTTAGGTTCGACTGCAATCGTGTATGTCCTGTCAGCTGTAGTGCGAAGAGAGGAGACTATGAGTTCAAGTTTCTTCACGTCACCTTTTCTAGGCCCCTCGTCACCCACCTTATCTTCAGGAGGAGAAGCTGTTCCAAAGAGGTCTGCTCCAGTGCCTAGGTAACTACCGAGCCCAACCCAGCCCATGTGTCTGGAAGGGGCAGAGAACTCATGGTGCAGGTCAGCGTCTAGCAGGTCCCAGAGCCGTCTTATCCCTGCCAACCGTCATCACGTGCCTGTCACTTCAAGACCCGGGGGGGGTGGGGGGTGGGGGGGGGGGGGGACAGACGAGAAACGGAGTCACTAAATTCTGGGCGCAACATGTGCTTGAAGGCTTTTCTTTGGCCAAGTTCTACAACTCCGTTCTCGGCTCGGCCGCTAGAGCCAGAAAGAAAGCGGAGCATAACGTCATGACTATGACGCGGCTGCAGAAGTTACAGGAATGATGAAGGCTATCACATGACCACCTTAGGGGCTTCCACCCCGGAGGTTTTGTCAGGATTTTCTCCATTGGCTCTCCCCACAAATAGTTATGCTTGCAAGGCAGCGGAGAGTTGGGATGAGAGTTCATCTTATCCTTGATGGATGACTGTCATTGATGAGAGCACCATATGATGACTGAACGAAACTTTGTTTACATGTATGGTGTGCATATTTTCTGAAAAAGATATATCAAGGTTAAAAGTCCACATTGTAATGATATTCCGAGTCACATGGCATTAAACTCCGAATGATATTCGTTTCCATCAAAAAGCATTTAACTTGCTTTATGTAATTCAGCATCGTAAATGGAAATCACGATGTTCTAGAAAATGATTTCAAAAGTAGCAGTATACATTTTCGACAGGTCAATTGTTTTTCAAAGAAATAATCAGATAGAAAATATCAAATCTAAATGAATAAAATCCACGGCATTCTTGCCATTTTTTTTTTAATTTCAGAGCAGGTGACGATGACTGGTGTATTAACAGGACAGGGAAAGGGATGGTACTGAATATGCTATGTGGAGATGTAATGTGACTAAACAGTTTTCGATACAAGTAGAGGATGATTTTGAAACAAATATCAAGTGTCGACCAATACCCGAATCACAATTTAAATTACAATCTTTGTACCAGAGGAGATTGACACTTCTGATAAGACACACTGAAATAATGATTTAGAACTGCACAAATGAATATGAAGAAGTCAATGAAAAAAAAGGCTTCACAACGTGCTAATTATGTAAAGAGAAGAGTATGAACGGTTTGTTGTTAAGCCTTCTTGAGTCTCTCTCTCTCTCTCTCTCACTCTCTCTCTCTCTCTCTCTCTCTCTCTCTCTCTCTCTCTCTCTCTCTCTGTGTTGTAGAATCGACAGGATTTTTTTTTCACTGAACACTTCTTGGGGAGCGTGCAGCAGTTCACTTGGACTCTAGCAGGGATACTGTATTTTTTGATTACAGAAAAAAGGATTTTGAAAGTTTTATCATGGAAGACATTTGTAATTGTTCCACGAACCAAAAAAAAAAAAAAAATTCTGTGTTACGGAAACAGTACACTTGTCAGAACAGCGTTTGATTTAGTTCCAGGGAATAACGTATTGTTGGTTGAAATGTTGCTGCCTATGAGTAAGGAATGATAATTCTGACCCCCCCCCCCCCCCCCCCCCCCCCCCCAAAAAAAAAAAAAAAAAAAAAAAAAAAAAAAAAAAAAAAAACGGTTAGTTTTCGATGGTAGTATCTGATTTCCTGTTCATTTATGCAAATTAGTTTTGATTTTGTTCACCAAGTGGAAGAAAGAGTTGTATTTTCTTCTAGAATTCGTGCATCTGACATGTAAAACTTTCATTTAAAACATAGACCAACCATACGTTTGACAGGTGGGTGAAACTGTCATTTAAAACATAGACAAACCATACGTTTGACAGGTAAAACTTCAGTTTAAAACACCGACCAACCATACGTTTAGAGGTAAAATTCTCATCGAAAACATAGACCAACCATACGTTTGACAGGCAAAACTTTGAATTTAAGACACAGACCAACCATACGTTTAGAGGTAAAACTCTCATTTAGAACACAGACCAACCACACGGGACATTCTGGCTATCCCAGTCAAAAATGTACGTACAGTCGCGGACTTCCGGCTGGGAGGTCGTGGGTTCGAATCCCATCAGAGTCATGTGGGTTTTTCTGCCCCGACCGGCTCCTACCCAGAGTTGAGTTTGCTGCGGACTCAGTTGGGAAGACTGCGACCACACACAGTCGAGTTTCATCCACTTAATGGATGCGTTTTCTGAGAGTGTTGCTCAAATTTCCTGACCAACACTGCAGGTGCCTGTATCTCTCGGGCCTGGTTGACGCCGGGATATATTATGAAAGGAAGCGTAGAGTACAGCCCTGTCATGTAGTCTCAGACCGAAATGGAAATCGGCAGCATCATCTTAATCATCCTCATTCTCATCGATCAGCATAAAAGACTCAAATTCTGTGGCCCTTCATGCCTTGCTCTCATGGTGACCTCAGCTTCGATGTCCTCTCCACGTCTGTGGCCTTGGTTTGGCTCCGTCGGGGTCACCGGTACCGGCGAGTCCATGGGGGCTGTCGTTGGACGGACGTGGTGGCGCCCTCCAGGGGGAGAGCTCACTCACGCCGGCTCTGCGTCTAAGCAATTATTGTCGTCAGTGGGGGGGGGATTAGTAGGTGGTGTCCTGTGTATGTTAGATCAGAACAGGCGCCACTGAACACCACCGAAGTGACTCGGCAGCAGTGCAGTGTCTCCTCCGTGGGTTGCCTCTTGACGACTTGACATTGACCGCTCCCTGTGGATTGCGGTGCCGGGGGCTGCGGCGGGGCCGACCGGGGCTGTGGCTGTGGACGGGGGTCAGAATGAGCGGCGTGGGTGTCACTGCCTCTGAGGTGGCGCAGAGGTTGGGGCAGAAAAAAGAAAAGAAAGAAAGAAAAAAGAAAATGCACGTACAGATTTCTTAATCGAAAGTGTTCAACCTTTCATCTGTGGTGAAATCACTTCGGCTGACTGTGTGAATGCTGGCTTTGTTTTGTGTTGTCTCTTTTCATTCCCTTCCCCAACATGTGGAGGTACTTTCTAGAAAAGAAATCATTTTAAATTGATTTTTCCCAGATGATGGAGTATGGCTGCCTTAATGGCGGGATAAAAAAAAAAAACGGTCATACACACAAAACTCCACTGTCTGTCTGTACAGGCAGGAGTATCAGCCTGCGTACGCAGAAAGAAAGAAAGAACAAAATTGCTTTTTGTCATCATTCTGTTTGTCTCTTTAATCTCTTGACTAGGTCTTGGACTTGAACTGAGAACGCAGTAATGGTAAGCACTTCCCATTGTGTGTGTAAACTATAAAAAAAAAAATTCAAAAACTTAAAAAAAGAAGAAAGAAAGAAAGAAAAGAAAAGAACGAAAAGCATTGTCACAACTATGTCCAGGGATATAAATATCACGAAAACCAAAAAAAAAAAGAAAAAAAAAAAAAAAAGAAAAAAAAAAAAAAAGAAAGAAAAAAAAGACAAAAAAGAATGACAAGGGACTGACAAAGTCCTAGTAACGTTGTCTTTGGTTCACACATTGTTGTTTGTGAAAGAGTTTATAATCTTTTTCATCTGATCTAAGATTTTACAGAAGTATGATTTTTTTTTTTTTTAACAAAATGTCCGGGGTGTTTTAAGAAGGTGTATGTTAAAGGATTGTGAATGAGCTTTTTTTTTTTTTCCTTACTGACTGGTGAGTTGATTTCAATGCAGTGACAGCCCTGAGGTGGCCTTTGCGGTCGGGTGGGCTGTAAGCAACATTACCTTACCTTACCTCACAAATTGTTGACAGAAATATGCGGACTGCTTTTGGTCGCAAAAATACCTTGAGTTCTGATTACTACTAAGTCAATTTGCACACACACACACACACACACACACACACACACACACACACACACGGGCCAGTGCCCACACACCCCATTCACACACATGTATACACTCACCACGTACATTTATAATAATGATAATGAGAGAACCAGTGTTAAGTAGGTATCCAAGGTCTGACCAGCGCGCTGGGTTAATACGTAAGTCTGACATCTGGTAAGTCGTAGCCACGACACTCTTAAATTTTCTCATCTTATACATTAATCCATCTATCCATCAACTTTAAATCATGCGCAGTGTGGTCTCAAAACTCAGCGGATACGGTGTAGCGTATACAGACTAGTCCGCACGCATTTAACACCTCTTGATGAAACTGAAACTGGGAAAGAGCCACGCAGACACGTTGCCCACGATAATGTTTGTGAAAAGAAGTTCCTGATTACTAGCCATTTTTGGACCGTGAAAGTATTGGCCGTGATTGGTAACATGCACGTGCTGATGTTGTTGAAGGCGATGACCTTCCGGTGGTTCTGCTGCCGATTCTTTCTCCATATCCAGACGAGCATATATAGGATGCAAACGTTGACAGAGCTAAACAGATACCCAGACTTCTGGCATGATGGGCAGCCTGCGTGGCTGCGCAAAACTGGGAATCGCCTATCAAATAGATACACATCCATGACCTTTTCAGGTTGATACTGTGTCTTCACCATGACAAGTCCGAGTGAATATTGTAGAGAAAGAACTTCCTAACGTATCTTCCATTGAAAGAACCTCCTAATTTATATCCGATTGAAAGAACCTCCTAATTTATCTCCGATCGAAAGAACCTCCTGAGTCATCTCCCATTGAAAACCCCATGCTTTATCTCCCATTGAAAGAACCTCATGATTTACTTCCCATTGAAAGAACCTCATGATTTACTTCCCATTGAAAGAACCTCCTTATTTATCTCCCATTGAAAG
>JADBJO010019067.1:0-2500 GCA_016801955.1 Conus betulinus | reverse complement strand
CAAGCACAAGTCGGTGGCTTTTTTTCATCCAGCCCTGAAAGGAAAGGTGACTAGATGTGTGAAAAGAAAAAAAAAAAAAGGAAAACATGGAAAACTGTATATCAACGCATACACAACAATGAATACATAGCAATGTAGAACGAATAATGCAATACGTAATTAGATGAAGACAGCGTGGGAGGGTGGAAGAGAGGTAGGGATGGAGAGAGAGAGAGAGAGAGAGGGGGGGAGAGAGAGAACAAGAGAGAGAGAGAGAGAGAGAGAGAGAGAGAGAGAGAGAGAGAGAGAGAGAGAGAGAGAACTCAGAACTCAGAACTCGGAAACTTTTAATCGATCTAGGATTGTGTGATTTTAGGCAGAGCCTATTCTTCCAATCTGCCCTTGCTCATCTAAAGTATGCAATAAGACTTAAAGACAAGAAAATAATTAGAAATGTTTAAACATACAGGCACACAAGATTAAAGAGTACATGATTCACACACACACACAGACACAGACACGCACAGACACAGACACAGACACAGAGAGAGAGAGAGAGAGAGAGAGAGAGAGAGAGAGAGAGACTCACACACACACACACACACACACACACACACACACACACACACACACACACACACACACACACACACACACAACGCGCGCGCGCATTTTTATGCAAACGTTTTACAAATGCGTATATACGCAATCGTAAGATGTAGACCCATATCGACATGAGGCTTTAGTAAGTAAATTTCTGAGGTATTGTAGGGCTAGACAGTTGTGTACGTTATACATAAGTACAGCTTTGTTGAAATCTGGTTGTGTTTGCAAAGGCAGTGTGTGTTTGATATAGCCCTGCTTTTCGGAGGTTGATAATGAAGAATCTGGCAGAATTATTATTAAGAGAGAGAGAGAGAGAGAGAGAGAGAGAGAGAGAGAGAGAGAGAGAGAGAGAGAGAGAGAGAGAGCGACAACGGCTCTTCAACCAAAATGCATAGCACGTATTTGCCAACATCTGGTTGTGAAGACTAGTTGCCAGAAAAAGTCATTCTGCCCCCAAAAGCAAACATTAAAACTAGTTTTATTGCTCAGTCTTCCGTGGGCCAATCTGTACATTCCTAATGATTGGTTAAAATGATCAGGGGTGTTTTTGTGACTGGTGCCTCAGCTAGCAACACAGTAAAACCATTGGACAAATCACATTTTTGTTCGTTCTTTGCTGAACAGTTTGTTATATGAGATGCCAGTATGACATTTTGACCACACCAGTTACCTTTGTGTGTGGATTTGTCCACTGGGATTTCAGCGAGTCATTACGGCTTGTAAAACAGCATTTTCTGTCCACCTTTGGGGTTGATTGAAATCCGTGCTGGCTGGTCGTATTGATGTGGTGGTTTGGAAGCCTCTTTGTGAAACTTCTAAGGTTCTTGAAGTTCGACAAAAGCCAGGGGCTCTTGTTCTGTTGTTTTTGGGGGTGTCAGTGATTGTATTTGGGCTGGAAGAATGTTGTGGAAAGGTTACCCATGCTAACGTTAAGGAACAGTCTATTCATTCCTTTATTTTGGGGCTTGTTGCGTTTTGGTGGTGGCGGTGGGTGTGTCGTAGGTAAGAGAATGGTGTGGGAGGCACGTGCAACAGGAGAGACCGTGGCAGAGTCACTGCCAGGCCAAAGTAACCTGATGGCGTCTACATTGCAGTGTCACTCTCAGCGACAACGGGATGGCCACCACACAGCTGTGCCTTCCTACACAACAAGCTGATGCCACCCATACTGTCTTGCCACACACGGCACTGTCACCACAGTGTACAACCTGATGACATGACATCCTCCTGTATATGCCATCAATCATCAAGGACAACACAAGCGACGACATCATCAACGTAACGGTTTTGTCTTGAACGGTTTGTCAAGACCTGTCCATGCACAAGCAAAATGAAAACGCGCATACCATATTGTTATTTTTCGTGTAAAACAAGTACTTGATGACATTTTGTCATATAAAAAAAGTAAACTAAGACATTTACAACGCAGTGCTTTTGTATTTAACAATCTCTTCAGGCTTAAACCGCAGGGTTATGGTAATGAACATATCACCTGATTACATATCTGACGTGAACAACACAGTGGTACACGCAGTGTCGTGAACAACACAGTGGTACACGCAGTGTCGTGAGCAACACAGTGGTACACGCAGTGTCGTGAACAACACAGTGGTACACGCAGTGTCGTGAGCAACACAGTGGTACACGCAGTGTCGTGAGCAACACAGTGGTACACGCAGTGTCGTGAGCAACACAGTGGTACACGCAGTGTCGTGAACGACACCGTGGCACACGCAGTGTCGTGAACGACACAGTGGCACACGCAGTGTCGTGAACAACACAGTGGCACACGCAGTGTCGTGAACAACACAGTGGTACATGCAATGTCACTGACAGGCACAGGCGAGGGACACCAATATCACTGGGTCACTGTCGTGTACATCAGGATCACATCCGTGCTGTCAGGTACAATCAA
>JADBJO010019066.1:20000-34010 GCA_016801955.1 Conus betulinus | reverse complement strand
GTACATTGTAAGCAATATAAAAGAATCATAATCACTATGTTGTGACATTGTCGCTGCTTTTTGTTTAAGATTATTTATGCACACAGACGGGCTACCGGGACGGAGGGGGATAACGGGATCGGTGGGCTATATTTCTTTCCTTCTTTAAATTTGATCTTTTTCTTAGACCTTTTATACGTGGTTTCCCTTACAATCGAGAGAGAGAGAGGATGAGAGGAGGTGAGAGAGGAGGAGAGAGGGGCCAGCCAGAACAGACAGACAGAAGGCAGAAGGCAGACAGGAGAAACCAGAACAGAAACAGTGGGCATGAGGGGAGAAAAGGCAAGAGGAGAAGGTTACAGACCCACTACCAAAGAAACAGACCGACAAAAAACAACCGAAAGGCAGGTGGATGGGAAAGCCATGAATTTGTTACCAATGACATGATTAATCCGACGTGCCACCCAAGAGGGGGGCTCCCTCAATCCACACCCCCCACCCCCTCTGCTCTCCTCCACCCTGGCCCTCCTGGCCTGACATTGTGTGTCTTTGTTCGGGCCTGTGCGACCTGTTAAGCTAAAGCAATGGATCGCCCACGCACCGTGTCAATCTAACCCTTGTTCACTAGCGTGGCAGTCTATAGGCCACACACCAACATTGACTTGGGCCAGCAATGTTGATGCAGATCATAATCTTTTAACACAATTAAAAGTTTTGAAATAAACAAACAAACCAAAAAAGAAAAAAACGAAAAATAAAGAAAAAATTAGAAAAAAACTAAGAAATGCCCTCCGTCTTTTTTTTTATGCTACAGACCTCTAAGTAATATTAGCCACCTGAGGTAGTTTTACCTGCCAATGATGAGGGATTACATGTCCACCCATACAGGAGATACCTATGATTTTCCTCTCAACGAATGATAACATTACGATGTCCACCACACAGAATACATCAGTGTTATGATTTTATGTCTCATGATGACCGTCACAATGTCACCACCCAAGTCCAGACCAGACAGAAATAAGTAATGTGTTAGGATTTGTCCCCATGATGACGTCACAATGTCACACCCAGACAGAAACATCATATTCTGATTGGCTCAATGACGACGTCACAATGTACCCACCCAGACAGAATACCTCATGTTATGCTTTGTGCTCAATGATGACGTCACAATATCCACCACAGACAGAATAAAGAATACATCATGCTATGATTTATCTCATGAGACCGTAACTAATTAGTCACAAAGTAACACAGAATACCCTCGCGTTGTGACTCCGCTTTACAATATCGGTCACACCTTGGTCTTTGCGTCCAAAGCCTCTGACCCCCCCCACCCCCCTCCACCAATGACCCTCCCCAAACCAGTTCCAACAGCCTTGTCACACAATCGTTCTCAATGCATGCACCTGTCTTGCGGTTCAAAGTGAGAAAGAGGGGAGGTGGTGGGGGGAAGGTGGTGGGATGGGGGGTGGGAGGGGGCCGTTGTTTTGTAGTCTTGTGAGGGATTGAAGAGGCAAAGGGGAGGTGGGCACAAAAGTAGAAAGAAAAAGAGAGAGAGTCGAGTGTAGGGTGAAAAGGGTCTGCCAGAAGAGAACAAGAGAGAAGCGGGGGGGACGGGGGGGGTTGGGGGGGGGGGGGGAGCGAACCGCGACGCGAGCGAGCGCGTAAAATAACGCGCTACGCGAAACGCGATGGACCACGCGCGCGATGATACCGCGAAAACGGGAGAACGGAACGCGCGACGCGGATTCGCGCGCGATTTGTCCTGGGTGGTGGGGGGGGAGGGAGGGGGGGGGAGAAGGCGGGGAAAACGGGCGGGGCTGGAAGAAACGGGGGGTTGGGGAGCGGGGAGGGGCGGGGGGGGCAGAGGGGACGCGGAAAACGAGAACGCGGGGGGAAACCCAGCGATTTGGGGGGGGGGATGGGGAATGGGGGAGAGGGTGGGACAAACGGGGGGGGGGGGGGGGGGGAGGGGGGTTGGGGGCGTGGGGGAGGGGAGAAGAAAAAGAGGGAAGAGGGAGGGGTAAAGGGGGTTGTGGGGGGGGGGGAGGGGGGACGGAAGGGGGGGGGGGGGGGGAAAGGATGGGAAAGGGGGGGAGTTGGGGGTTGGGGTGGGGGGGTTTTCGTGGGGGTAGGGGGGGGGGGGGGGGGGGAAGGGGTGGACGGGAACGGGGAGGGTGGGGGGGGTGGGGGGGTACGCCAGTGTTTGTTTGCTATCCGTGACTATTTCAGGGTTTCTGGATGCCAAATGGTCCACCCTTGGTACCAGGATGGCTTCTATAAAGAATTGCATTTTTTGATGGAGAACCATTTGTAACCAAAAAGTCAAAATCTCCGAAATATGATTATCACTACATGGACCCTGGTGTGGAATTCGCCGTGAGCCCTGCTTCCTTGATACAAACAATAGAAAGACGTCATTTCTTGGGCACGCCTGGCACGGAGGACGCTGTCATTGGAAAGCAGCTCCAAAACACAGAGTGAAGGGACAAAACATCCTGGATGGGAGTGCAGGCCAGGGGGGGCCGCTACCATCCTCTGGGGGCGGGGGCTCTAAAGTCAAACATTTTGGGGGAAGATTCAGAAGAAAGAAAGAACAACACCTGCCAGGGGGGGGTGGTAAGAATTAAAGGGCAGGGGATTGGGGGAGGTGGGGGGGGGTGGGGGGTTGCTGAGTGGTGGGGGGGGTGGTGGGAGGAAGAGGAGGGTTGAGGGGAAATCGAGGGCGAGAAGGTGGGGGAGGATGGGGTGGTTGGGGGTGGGGGGTGGGGGGCATCCTAAAACAGCTGGAATGAACTTGATATCAATCAGCTGAGGGACGGTGTGTGTGCGTGTGTCGTGTGGGGGTGTGTGTGGTGGTGTGGGGGTGGGGTTGTGGGTACGTGGTGATGTGTTTGTGTGTGGGAGGTCGGATGTCTGTCTGGCTCGGTTCGGTCTCGATCTGGATATCCTTTATGCGATATAGCATCTCGATATCTCTCTCTCCCTCTCTCTCTCTTCTCAAAACACACACACACACACAAACACACAAAAACACACACACACGCATGCAGCATTTATCATACATTACTATGACAGGACAGACAGAGAGGACAGTGAACATACAGCATTCATGCATTAAATGCTAACACCAAAAATACACAGATGTGGTCTCTGTTTATCTTACTCCTCATTGTGTATTCGGACTTTTCGATGTTGTACCATTCGGTGCTATATGATTAAATTAATAATATTAAAAACAAAGTTGTTCATGTTGGTCCTATGTCTGTGATATATAATTAAAACAAAGTGTTCATGTTGGCCTATTCTGAGATAAATGATTTAAAACAAAGTGTTCATGTTGTCCTATTCTGAGATAACCTGATAAAACAAAGTGTTTCATGTTGTCCTATTCTGTGATATCTGATAAAAACAAAGTGTTCATGTTGTCCTATTCTGTGATATCTGATTTTAAAACAAAGTGTTTCATGTTGTCCCATTCTGTGATATCTGATAAAACAAAGTGTTCAAGTGTTCCCATTCTGTGTTGTCCAAAGTGTTCATTCCATTCTGTGATATTGATAAAACAAAGTGTTCATGTGGTCCATTCTGTGATATCTAATAATACAAAGTGTTCATGTTGTCCTATTCTGTGATATCTGATAAAAAACAAAGTGTTCATGTTGTCCTATTCTGTGATATCTGATAAAACAAAGGTTCATGTTGTCCTATTCTGTGACATCTGATAAAACAAAGTGTTCATGTTGTCCTATTCTGTGACATCTGATAAAACAAAGTGTTCATGTTGTCCTATTCTGTTGATATCTGATAAAACGAAGTCTTCTTCATGTTGTGTCATATTCTGTGATATCTGATAAAACAAAGTGTTCATGTTGTCCTGATCTGTGAAATCTGTGTCCCAAGACCATGTCAGATAGAAAACAAAATACATTGAATCACCAGTTTGGGTGCTGCATCACATCTGCAGGACGGTTTGCCATATCCAGTTCCAATCCTCTCCGTGTCCAGCCTGCCACCCTAAAGCGGTACATGCAGCTCCACACACTCTGGCCAGGTATGACGTCGTAGAGCAGGGTTGTGAGGGTGTGTTCTGGGACCTGCACCATGCTGCACAAGACACGTCCTCATGTGGGCACTATGGAGAGGTGGAGGTGCCTCAAAGTGTTCAGTCCGGGCAATTATGGGAACTATGGGAGAGTGTGGGGGGTGCCTCACAGACAGTCCTCCTGCAGTTGTGGGCACTATGGAGAGTGTCGAGGTGCCTCAGTCATCAGTGTGGGCACTATGGAGAGTGAAAGGGTGCCTCACAGAACAGTCCTCAGTGTGGGCACTATGGAGAGTGTCGAGGGTGCCTCACAGAACAGTCCTCAGTGTGGGCACTATGGAGAGTGTGTCGAGGTGCCGCACAAGACAGTCCTCAGTGTGGGCACTATGGAGAGTGTCGAGGGCTCTGCCTCACAGTGACAGTCCTCAGTGTGGGGAACTATGGAGAGTGTCGAGGTGCCTCACAGACAGTCCTCAGTGTGGGCACTATGGAGAGTGTTTCGAGGTGCCTCACAGACAGTCCTCTCACTATGTGTGGGGGGTGCACTACAGTGGGAGGGCATATGTGGAGGTGCCGCTAGCATCACAGGTCCTCAGTGTGGGCACAGGACAGTGTGGGGCAGAGTGTGAGGGTTCAGAAACCTCAACAGGTCAGTCCTCAGTCCTCAGTGTGGGCACTATGGAGAGTGTGGAGTGTGCCATCACAGTGCCTCAGTGTGGGCACCTATGGAGAGTGTTCGAGGTGCCTCACAGACAGTCCTCAGTGTGGGAACACTATGGAGAGTGTCGAGGTGCCTCACAGACAGTCTCAGTGTGGGCACTATGGAGAGTGTCGAGGGTGTCTCACAGACAGTCCCTCAGTGTGGGCAACTATGGAGAGTGTCGAGGTGCCTCACAGACAGTCCTCAGTGTGGGCACTATGTAGTGTGTGGGTGCCCTCACAGACAGTCCCTCAGTGTGGGGCACTATGTGTAGAGAGTGTCGAGGTGCCTCACAGACAGTCCTCAGTGTGGGCACTATGGAGAGTGTCGAGGTGCCTCAGCAGACAGTCCTCAGTGTGGGCACTATGGATAGAAGTGTCGAGGTGCCTCACAGACAGTCTCCTCAGTGTGGGCACTATGGAGAGTGTCCGGGTGGCCTCACAGACAGTCCTCAGTGTGGGCACTATGGGAGAGTGTCGAGGGTGCCTCACAGACAGTCCTCAGTGTGGGCACTATGGAGAGTGTCGAGGGTGCTTTGTCAGACAGTCATCAGTGTGGGCACTATGAAGAGGTGTCGAGGTTGCCTCAGAAGACAGTCCTCAGTGTGGGCCACTCAGGGAGGTCGAGGTGCCTCAGAAGACAGTCCTCAGTGTGGGCACTATGTAGGGTGTGGGGGTGCTCACAGTCCTCCTCAGTGTGGGCACTATGGAGAGTGTCGAGATTCCTCACAGTCCTCAGAGTGTGTCGAGGTGCCTCACAGACAGTCCTCAGTGTGGGCACTATGGAGAGTTGTCGAGGTGCCTCAGAAGACAGTCATCAGTGTGGGCACTATGAAGAGTGTCGAGGTGCCTCACAGACAGTCCCTCAGTGTGGGCACTATGGAGAGTGTCGAGGTTGTGCCTCAGAAGACAGTCCTCAGTGTGGGCCACTATGAGAGTGTGGGGGTGCCTCAACAGTTCCTCAGTGTGGGCACTATGGGAGAGTGTCGAGATTCCTCACAGTCCTCAGTGTGGGGCACTATGGAGAGTGTCGAGGTGCCTCAACAGACAGAGGGGCTCACGTCCTCAATGTGGGCACATATTGTAGAGTGTGTGGGGGTGCCTCACAGACAGTCCTCAGTGTGGGCACTATGGAGAGTGTCGAGGTGCCTCACAGTCCTCAGTGTGGGCACTATGGAGAGTGTCGAGTGCCTCACAGTCCTCAGTGTGGTGGGCACTATGGAGAGTGTCGAGGTGCCAGTCACAGACAGTCCTCAGTGTGGGCACTATGGAGAGTGTCGAGGTGCCTCACAGACAGTCCTCAGTGTGTGGGCACTATGGAGAGTTTCGAGGTGCCCTCACAGACAGTCCTCAGTGTGGGCACTATGGAGAAGTGTCGAGGGTCGCCTCACAGACAGTCCTCAGTGTGGGCACTATGGAGAGTGTCGAGGTGCCTCAGAAGACAGTCCTCAGAGTGGGCACTATGGAGAGTTTCGAGGTGCCTCAAGAAGTCCCCTGCACTTGCTAGCGTCAGGTTCTTGGATGTTGATGCCTCTGGAGCCGGTGTATGACGACATCACCATTGCACATTCCTTCTCCTGTAGAGCCAGTGGATGACGTCATCACCATTGTCTGCACCATCCTTCTCTTTTCCTGGCACCGACACCATTTGTAGATTATGCTTCCAGCTGATCTCTATGTCACTAGCTGGCTGCACTGTCGCTCTGTGTTGCCGCCTGTCGAGGAAAGAGCATCGGTCTCTTCGTTTCCCATGATTCCTCAGTGAGGTAGAATCTGTCAGTGTGATGGCTGACCGTCTTGATATCTAAGGGACGGGGATGGAAGGGGTGGGGGTGGGGGTGGGGGCCTTCCTGGGGGATGTCCTGCGGTAGCTGAACACTTCTGATGCTCTGAGGTCCATGCAGCAGAGAGGTGTAGTCCTTGAAGAAGAGGCAAACCAGGGTGAGGAGCTGCACGCTTGAGGACGGGCAGCACCCTGCGCTATAAAGAGCTCACTCACGCCGGCTCCGGGACTAAGCAATCATTGTCCTCAGTGGATGCCTCAGTAGGCGGTGTCCTGCGTATGCTGGATCAGGTCAGGCCCCACTGAACACCACCGAAGTGACGCGGCAGCAGTGCAGTGTCTCTGTGGTGGTTGCCTCTTAAACGACTTGACATTGACTGCTGCCTGTATGTTGTGCCGGTGCCGGGGCTGCGGCGGGCCGGGCCGGGCTGTGGCTGTGGACGGGGTGTCGGAATGAGAAGCGTGGGTGCAATGCCACTGAGGTGGCACTGAAGATGGACCAGCGAAAAAAGAAAAGAAAAGAAAAAAAAACTTTCTGCACTATAACTGATGGGTGATGGTAGTGTTCATTGTTGGACTCAGATCAGGACTACACTTTTCTTCTTCACAGCTCTAGCCAAACAGGTCAATAGAATATCTAAATAAACATCTATCTTCACATCTGTATCTAAATAAACATCAATCACATCAGTTTTAGATTCCTGGAGCAATATTACGGTCTGCAAACTTCTTCGTCCATGCTGGACTTTTTACGATACACGCTACGCCATGCTGCTATGACAGCTCTACCAAATCTTTTTGTATGTGCTGTGCAGCAGATTTTGTGACACGCGACACGATCGTGATCATTACGCCATGCCACACGCGTGCACACGCTACATTATACATTTCATACCATGCCACACCCTGGTTGTTAGCTTGTACATACAACACACTACCTGTTAGCTTGTACATACTACATCCTAGTTGTTAGCTAGTACATACTACACACTACTTGTTAGCTTGCACATACTACACACTAATTGTTAGCTTGTACATACTACACACTACTTGTTAGCTTGTACATACGACACCCTTAGTTGTCAGCTATACATACAACCACCCTAGTGGTTAGATGAGGGTCCGGGGCGATGAAAAAGACAGAGGACAAGACGGACGAAGATGATAATCAAAACAATAACAAAAGCATGATACCATGGTGAAAGAAGAAAGTGTATATTGATTTCTTTGCCTAAAGCAGGCCGACTTCAAGGACCGTAAGGTAACATGTGTAAATTAATACGAGACAGCAAGACATCTGGAATCATACCAATTCTTCATAACAATTACAGAACGCCACAACATCTCTCTGTGTCTTTAGCAACATTCAGTCTTTTTAAGACACCTTTATATGTAAGGAGAGGCAATAGCCTTCAAACACGTTCTGTGAAAATCCAAGGGCTTGCAGATTCCCACACACTGAACGCCAAACAAGTGACGATGTCTGGTACCGTCATTCGGTACATATAAATGACTTCCATAGAAAACGCGAAAACAAACGTTGGGGGTGAATTTTATTGGTCACGATTGTACAGAGTGGAAGCGAGAATTCCACGTGATTTGATTCATTACACCGGTAATGTGTGAAAATGTCATCAGCAATATGTCTTTTGTGTGGAAAATCCAAGGTCACGTGACAAACCAGCTTGAAGTCCTAATACCGTGTGTGGCCACCATTTGCGTTGACAACTGCTTGACACACCTGCGGCTCACTGAGTGGACCAGGTGGTTGTGATGCGTCCCCTTGGCACACCAGCCCACACATGGACGATGGCCTGGTGAAGTTGAGCCGCTGTTGCTGGTCGTGGACGCAGGAGGTCCAACAACCGTCTGCCAAGTTCATCCCAAAAATGTTCTATTGGGTTTAAATCGGGACCTGAGGGCTGGCCAGGGCAGCACATTGACGTTGTTATGCTGAAGAAATTGCTGGGTGGCCCTGGCGGTGTGTGGTCTTGCATTGTCCTGTTGGAATGTCCAGTTTGGGTGTTGCGCAAAAAAAGGAACGACATGGGATCTGAGCACCTGGGTTGATGTAGCGCTGTGCATTGACACCCTGTCCGCGACCAGGGCCAATGTTCTGAAAGATGACTGGTCCTATGGCGTGGTTAATGCCAATTGCACCCCATATCATAACGTTCGGGCCTCCCCAGGGGTTCCGCTCTACCACACAGGAGTCAGCATAGCGTTCACCAGGTCGACGCCATATTCTGACACGACCGTCAGCCATGTCAATACAAAAACGGCTCTCATCTGAGAACAGTATGCGTCCCCACTGCTGCCTGCGCCAGTTGATTCGGGCTTGTGCCCACTGCAGCCTGTCCTGCCGGTGTCTTGGTGTCAGTACCGGACCTCAGTGAGGACGCCTACATGCCAGCCCGTTCTCCTGAAGACGCCGCCGCACAGTGTTGAGGCTGATTCGTTGCTGGAGATTCCCAGGCACCTGTCGAGCAGTGTTGGTGGCTGTTTGCCGCCTGTCCCGCAGATGGGTTCGAACAAGATGGCGATCCTCTCTTGGTGTGGTGACCCGAGGACGGCCTGGCCGGGGACGATCATCAGTGGTACCAGTGACTCGCATGCGGTGCTGCAGACGATAGATGGTTGAGATGTGGATGTTAAAGATGTTGGCGACCTGCCTGGCATCCACACCAGCCTCCAGATGGCCTAGGGCACGATTGCGTTCCTCTGCTCGTAGTCTTGGCATCTCTGTAGCGCTCAGACTGCAAGTCGTTGCCCTGAACCTTGTACGGCTTCATAAAGGCTGCATGCCTGCGTGCGTACTTGTCGCTGGTTAACTTTGCTCTGCATGGTGTGCACGTGCCTCACATGCAGCAACCAGTTTGCCATTTTTGTTGACCCTCCAATGCCGGGAATGATGTGTTGCTCACACAATTTTTTCACTGCACGTGAGTCTTGGACCCAAACAACTTGCCACAATGGTTCAATATTGTATAATCACCCCTTTTCACCCGAAAAAATAGCCTTTCAATTTTTCGCGTTTCCATGACATGTTTTAATGTTAGGCCTCCAGCCTGTAAACATAGGTACACGTAAACAATGTAGTGGCTATCCAAACAGACGGGTGATAGAAATCAACTTAAATTTGTAGAAATAATGTGTTCTTCCCTGTGTCACAGTGCATAAAAAATCTAAATAGCTACATCACGAATGATTCTGATTTCCTCACTACACAATAAATGTCGGCACTTTACGTCTGTTGACCAGTTTACCTTTAAATGCTTTCATATATTTTATCTCTTAGTAATGCGTAAGCTTCTCATCGAAAAAAAATGTAGTTCATCTTCACTATTCTTACAAAATGGGCACTGCAAACAAACACACACAGAGGGAGGGAGGGAGGGAGAGATTGATTTTGTTCTCCATATAACATTACAGCCTACTGGACTGGGGTGAAAAGAAAGCTTGACCACAGATCTCTCTCTCTCTCTCTCTCTCTCTCTCTCTCTCTCTCTCTCTCTCTCTCTCTCTCTCTCTCTCTCAGTAAGGATGAGCGTAAAGAGGATCTTGCCTACTGACATACGTACCGAACGACAGTACCAGACATCGTCATTTGTTTGGCGTTCAGTGTGTGGGAATCTGCAAGCCCTTGGATTTTCACAGAACGTGTTTGAACGCTATTGCCTCTCCTTACATAAAAAGATGTCTTAAATAAAGACTGAATGTTGTCAGGTGTGCTAAAGACACAGAGAGATGTTGTGGCGTTCGGTAATTGTTATGAAGAATTGGTATGATTCCAGATATCTTGCTGTCTCGTATTAATTTACACATGTTACCTTATGGTCCTTGAAGTCGGCCGGGTTTGTGAGCCTTTTTCATGTCATCGCCTATTCACAGTGTCCTAAAGAAATGTATCAATGTACTTAGGCAAGGCCTTTCACATGAGAGAGTGTGTGCACTGTGTTCATACCATTTTGTTGTGTTATGTTGATTATGACGTTGATAAGTTCTTTATAATGCGCACACCCTTTATTAAGGGGCGCTGCCTATCTGTGAATAAACAGTTGTCATTGTCAATTGACGTTCTCTCTCTCTCTCTCTCTCTCTCTCTCTCTCTCTCTCTCTCTCTCTCTCTCTCTCTCTCTCTCTCCATCGCGCCGATTTGCTTAATGGGCTTTACAGCCTAATAACATTAAATTTCGCTCGTTCGTTCGTTCGTTCGTTTCGCTCGTTCTCGTCCTCTCTCTTTCGCTCTCTTCTCCTCTCTCCCTAAGCTCTCTCTCGTTCGTTCTTCGTCTCGTTTCTCCTCCTCTCTTCTCGTCTCCCCTTGCTCTCGTTCTCCTCTCTCCTCTCTCTCCGTCTCTCTCCTCTCTCTCTCTCCTCTCTCACCCGTCCTCTCTCTCTCTCAAAATTCTCTCACCTCTCGCCTCTCTCTTCTCTCCTCTCCCCTCTCTCTCTCTCTCCCTCTCTCGTCTCTCTCACTCCTCAAGTCTCTCTCCTCTCTCTCTCATCTCTCTCTCTCTCTCTCGTCCATCCTCTCTCACTCTCTCATCACACACACACACACACACACACACACACACACACACACACACACACACACACGCTCATGCATCCACGCATGCACACACATAGAGACATGACGCACAGAAGGATGCACACATACGCACCGCACGCGCGCACACACACACACACGCACACACACACACACACACACACACACACACACACACACACACACACACGCACACACACACACACACACACACACACACAGTCTTGCGGTCCCGGGCATGCTCATGGTATTTTCTAAAAAAATACTATTTTGAAGATAATTGTTATTTCAAATTGATTCTTCCGCACTCTCTTTTTTGAGAGAGAGGGGGGGAGGGAGAAAGAGAGAGAGAGAGAGAGGAGAGAGAGAGAGAGAGAGAGAGAGAGAGAGAGAGAGAGAGAATGACAGACAGACGAGCAAAGCAAATAAACAGAGGGGCCGATTGTTGCTTTGAAGTGAGCCAGATGACAGACAGATTTACAGGGTGGGGGTTGTTTAGTCCTGAAGGAAGACCTCAGCTGATCGCTGAAGTCATGGCTAGAGGGAGAGAAGGGGGAAAAAACGAACACATTTCCTTGCCAGTTATTTCTACAAATACACTTTTCCTGTTGATCATAAACCGATGTAGACAAAGCACGTGCATATGCTACCCCCCCCCCCCCCCTTCTCTCCCCCCCCCCTATCCCTTACAAAATACCAGTGAAAGAGAAATCAGTGAGGGAAATTACAGAGGAAGGAAAGAGAGGGTGAAACTGACGGAAATTAAGGAAGGAAGGAAAGTGAGGGTGAAAATAGGGGGGTGGGGGTGGGAGGGGAGACAGAGGTGCAAGGAGGACAGAAAGACGGGAAGGGGGGGGGGGGGGAGACAGGGCGATGGAGAAGAAGGGCAGACGGAAGAAGAGAAAGAAGGGAAGGAGTGCAAGATGGAAGGAAGGAAGGAAGGAAGGAATGGGAGGACCTTGAGAGAGAAGAATATATGGGCGGCAATAGACAGAAGAAAGGAATAAGCAGAAAGTTTGGTTAAAAAGAAAAGGAAGAAAACACAGAAAAGGAAAGGGCGGAAGGGGCGGAGAAGAATAGCAGTTAAGTAAGGGGGCGAGGGGAAAGATGGAAGAAGGAGAGGACGAAAAGAAGAAATAAAAGATGAATGAAAGGAAGAATGAAAGAGATCTGCTTGTTGTTTTTGAAAGCCTTAAATGTCTCCAGTCTCGGAATGTGCTATATGTACACACTAACACATTGGATGACTTGAATCTGTACACACTAACACATTGGATGACTTGAATCTGAGTTGAAAGAGGGACACACCTATGGGAGGTAGCGATCTTTCTATTTCTGTGGAGTGAGAGAATCTGAAATACCTACCATGGGTCACAGAAAAAAAAAAAGAAAAGAAAACTGGAGGCATTTTGAATGTGAAAATCCTCAATCGTTTGTAACTTTAATTTAAAAGCTCGAGCTATTCAAAATGATACCGATGATATTTTTGTCCCGTTTTTAGTCTCATAGATTTTACAGCAAATCATTCCAGTTCATGACGTTGAGTGTAATACATCACACATTTATCATATCGTCGGCATGAATACATTCAGCTGTGGTTACCAACACAGCCCATCAGAACGCGACAAAAGAGGGACTGATACACTTTTCACCGATACGTTTGCCACACCGTTAGCGTGCATGTTTCATAACAACAATGTCACGGATGGAATGGGTGGTGTCTGCGGGTATCTGACTGTCTGACTCTCACACAGAAAATCATGGATGAATGCACGACTTCTCCAATTCACATACACACAACCACTCACCCGAACATTGACAGCCAGGCAACAGAACATTTTTTTTTGTTTGTTTGTTTTATGCTGCCCGAGCCATCAGACAAACATATATAATAAATATAAGTTCATCAATAGGTCGGCACGCCAACCATAAGGCGTACACACCGAACTATATATATATATATATATATATATATATATATATATATATATATATATATATATATATATATTGAATTATAAACAAAGCTTGCTCTTATGTCTCAGATTATAGAAATAGGGGGGTGATAAGCCTTCATATCTGCAGTGGTAGATGATTCTGCCTGACTGACAGTATGTGCTTGAGTGGGTGAATGGGGAATAAATAAATGCTTCTCAAAATGAACCTTCAGCAAGCTTATAGTCTCCAAAGCAGGAGACCATCTCCAATGGGGAGAAAGCTCACCTAACATATAACTCCTGGTCAGATACCGGTATTTCGAAACCTGATTGTTTCTCCAAACAGGGCTCACGACACGAAATATATCTATATATAATTGGCTATCTACTAGCGCTGCTGGTTCCAACGTCGACGAAGACGACAAGGCGACAGTCACACAGGAGCTGTGGCTCACACACACAAAAACAGAACGCAGCGACGGCCTAGCCAACAGGTCGCTGGATCAAATCTCGGGAGCGGCGCTCTGGCTTGGCAGCAGCGGCGTCTCCGGCCCAACTGGCTCAGCGGGTAGTCGGTCCCGGGCGCAGTGGCAGGTAGGGTAGTGTCGTCGCACTCAGGCCGGCCTCTCAACACCGACACAAGGCGGAGAACAAGGGGTAGACACAGCTACGGCCCCGACCCTCAGAACGTGGCAGCCAGTCCCCCTTCAGTCCAGGGAACACTTCTACCTGGGGGAAACTGATTAACTACCTTGATTATCATGGCTACTATTCATTACAATCACGACTACATTCATATTCATTAGCCACATCACATTCCACTAGAAACTTGGGACAAACATCAGCATATTCTTTCTTCAACACTACAACATTCCCTTTTCCGGAACAACATTCATAATACTACAACACTCCATTCCCTTTTCCGGAATCACAACACTACACAGGAAAGGATTTCAATATAAACCTTTCAGAATCTAGTTTTCCAAATGGGGAAAGGATTCCCACCTAGACC
>JADBJO010019066.1:0-12500 GCA_016801955.1 Conus betulinus | reverse complement strand
TGTTCTGTATGTCTATCTGTCATGACATGTTCCCTATGTCTGTCATGGCATGTTCTCGATGTCTGTCTGTCATGGCATGTTCTCTATGTCTGTCTGTCATGGCATGTTCTCTATGTCTGTCATGGCATGTTCTCTATGTCTGTCTGCTATGGCATGTTCTTTATGTCCGTCTGTCATGGCATGTTCTCTATGTCCGTCTGTCATGGCATGTTCTCTATGTCTGTCTGTCATGGCATGTTCTCTGTGTCTGTCATGGCATGTTCTCTATGTCCGTCTGTCATGGCATGTTCTCTATGTCTGTCATGGCATGTTCTCTATGTCCGACTGTCATGGCATGTTCTCTATGCCTGTCATGGCATGTTTTCTATGGCTGTCATGGCATGTTCTCAATGTCTATCTGTCATGGCATGTTCTCTATGCCTGTCATGGCATGTTCTCTATGTCTGTCTGTCATGGCATGTTCTCTATGTCTGTCATGGCATGTTCTCTATGCCTGTCATGGCATGTTCTCTATGTCTGTCATGGCAAGTTCTCTATGTCTGTCTGTCATAGCATGTTTTCTATGTCTGTCATGGCATGTTCTGTATGTCTGTCTGTCTTGGCAAGTTGTCTGTGTCTGTCTGTCTGTCATGATATCTGCTCTGGGTCAAATGTCACGGCGGGTAATCTGTATCTGTCTCTCACTGTGTGTTCTCTATGTTTGTCTGTGATTGTATATTCTGTCTGTTAAAGCATGTTCATCTGTCATGGCACGTTCCATTTGTCTGTCTATCATGGCATTCTCTATATGTCTGTCTGCCATGGCATGTTCTCTACATCTGTCTGTCATGGCATATATTCTATGTCCGTCTGTCATGGCATGTTCTCTATGTCTGTCCCTCATGGCATGCTCTCTATGTCCGTCTGTCATGGCATGTTCTCTATGTCTGTCTGTCATGGCATGCTCTCTATGTCTGTCTGTCATGGCATGTTCTCTATGTCTGTCTATCATGGCATGCTCTCTATGTCTGTCTGTCATGGCATGCTCTCTATGTCCGTCTGTCATGGCATGTTCTCTATGTCCGTCTGTCATGGCATGTTTCTCTATGTCTGTCTGTCATGGCATGTTCTCTATGCCTGTCTGTCAAAGCATGTTCTCTATGTCTGTCATGACATGTTCTCTATGTCTGTCATGGCATGTTCTCTATGTCTATCTGTCATAGCATTTTCTCAATGTCTGTCATGGCATGTTCTCTATGTCCGTCCCGGCATGTTCTCTATGTCTGTCTGACACTCTGACTGTTCGAGCCTCTCATAATTCGTTCTGTAAGTTTCATTGGCGTGACTGATATTGGAAACACACAGAAAAGTATGAGTTTTATTCTTGCGCTAGTGCCTACCAGAGAGGGGAGAAGAGCTGGCAGGGGGTGGGGCAGGGTGGGGGTGGGGGGCTGAGATTCTCCAAGAAACCATAAACCCTCTCCAATCAGTTCTCTATCTCCATGTAACAGATGAATGAAGCTCTTAGTAAGTATTTTAAGATTACATGTGCAATACCAGATTGTGGAGAAGGAATACTTTCCGAATAAAACACACAACAATGTTTGCTAGACTGGATATCATGAAACATGTTTTTCCGAATAAACACACAGCAACGTTTACAAGACTGTATATCATGAAGCATATTTTCCGAATAAACACACAGCAACGTTTACAAGACTGTATATCATGAAGCATATTTTCCGAATAAACACACAGCAACTTTGCAAGACTGGATATCATGAAATACTAAGCAACCAAAAAATAATGATAATAGAATAACATTTCAAAAATTAAGATGAACAGGAGAAAGACATCCTTTGTACCATCTATGTTCAGCAGTTGCTGTTTTTTTTTTTTTGTTTGTTTGTTTGTTTGTTTGTTTGTTTGTTTGTTTGTTTGGGTTTTTTTAACTGTGCTCTGTATGTGCGTTTAAAGACACGCACAGAAGAAAAACCTTTTCTTACACAAATGGCACAGCGACATTCTCCAAGAATCATCGTGGAGCACTGAATACACACAGAAGAAAAAACCATCTTCCTGCACTGACTGTAAGGTAGAAGCTGCAGTAAGCTGGGAGAACACACAGGGGGGACAACGCTGTTTGTCTGCACGATACGTGAAGCCAGAATTGAAGCTTGGTTGCAGAATGAAACAGCACCTGAGAACACACACACGGGAGAAGCCTGATGCTGGAACTGTGTGCGCATTCTTCTTCAGAGATAACCGTGAATTTAACGGCACATCATAAGACATTTTGTAAAGAATAAAATAATAATTTTTAAAAAAACCCACTACACATGCACCAAGTGCAATTCTGTATTTAGATTTAAAAAAAAAAAACAGCCTTGAAGGTTCATATGACAAAAACGTGCCACGAGAGATTTGATCCGCCATGAGAGCATAGATGTAATTCTCATTCACGCTTGTAATAAATTGAGCATTCACTTTGCATTCATACACAAAAACAAAAACTGAATATTCAGATAATACACTGTGGACAATTTGACATATTACAAAAAGCATACAAAATAACGCTTATGTAATGCATAATAACAAAAAGCAAAACAAATGAAAATTTTACATGCATGCCCTCTTAAGAGACACAGGTAGAAACATGTACGTACCAACAAGTCTTAAATGGCTGGATGCGCCAGAACGGATCAAATGCACACAGCCAAACTCCTCAAACAGCGGTCTACAGCAGAATCGATAAAACGCACACAGCAAAGTTCTCCACTCAGCTGTCGACAGAGGATTGATCATGTGACTGCTGACAGCCATCTTGGAAATACTGATTTGTGCTTTGTGATGTGTGTTACTTGTGACATCGGAAAAAACACGACTTGTCAACACTGTTGCCTTTTGTGTATGAACTAAGCCCTACTTTACATTTGTATTCTTATACAGCTTCTTTTTTTTTTTCCGGCTTCCCAGAGACAGAGAGAGAGAGAGAGAGAGAGAGAGAGAGAGAGAGAGAGAGGAGAGAGAGAGAGAGAGAGAGAGAAAGAGAGAGATGGAGAGACATACAGGCAGACAGACAGACAGACAGACAGACAGAGAGAGAGAGGGAGAGAGCTACTGCATTTATAGTGCAGCATTACATCTTGATCACACATTCATGATGTGTATCGCATTCCTCATTGAGTGGAAGTTTTGTGGACAGATCAGATCACCAATGTACACTACGGACAGACATCACCAATATACACTACGGACAGACAGATCACCAGTATACACTACGGACAGACAGATCACCAATATACACTACGGACAGACAGATCACTGATGTACACTACGGACAGACAGATCACCAGTATACACTACGGACAGACAGATCACCAGTATACACTACGGACAGACAGATCACCAATATACACTACGGACAGACAGATCACTGATGTACACTACGGACAGACAGATCACCAATATACACTACGGACAGACAGATCACTGATGTACACTACGGACAGACAGATCATTGATGTACACTACGGACACAGACAGATCACTGATGTACACTACGGACAGACAGATCACTGATGTACACTACGGACAGACAGATCACCAATATACACTACGGACAGACAGATCACTGATGTACACTACGGACAAGACATCACCAGTATACACTACGGACAGACAGATCACTGATGTACACTACGGACAGACAGATCACCAGTATACACTACGGACAGACAGATCACCAGTATACACTACGGACAGACAGATCACCAATATACACTACGGACAGACAGATCACTGATGTACACTACGGACAGACAGATCACCAATATACACTACGGACAGACAGATCACCGATACAACACGTGTGTTCTGTATGATTGTACTTTTGTTGACCTTGGTCTTCTTTCCGTTCATTTCAGTCTCAAGCAGCGCAGAAAAGTCAGTTCGCTGCCTGCTTCTTTCGATCAGAACCAGATAGTGCCCTCTGTAGCAGAACCAGATGGTGCCCTCTGTAGCAGAACCAGATGGTGCCCTCTGTAGGAGAACCAGATGGTGCCCTCTGTAGGAGAACCAGATAGTGCCCTCTCTAGCAGAACCAGATAGTGCCCTCTGTAGCAGAACCAGATGGTGCCCTCTGTAGCAGCACCAGATGGTGCCCTCTGCAGCAGCACCAGATAGTGCCCTCTGTAGCAGCACCAGATAGTGCCCTCTGTAGAAGAACCAGATACTGCCCTCTATAGCAGAACCAGATAGTGCCCTCTATAGCAGCACCAGATGGTGCCCTCTGTTGGAGAACCAGAAAAAAAAAACCCTCTGTAGCAGAACCAGATAGTACCCTCTGCAGCAGAACCAGATAGTGCCCTCTGTAACAGAACCAGATAGTGCCCTCTGTAGCAGATCCAGATAGAGCCCTCTGTAGCTGATCCAGATAGAGCCCTCTAGCAGAACCAGATAGTGCCTCTGTAGTAGCAGATCCAGATAGAGCCCTCTAGTAGAGCCAGATAGTGCCCTCTGTAGCAGAACTAGATAGTGCCATCTGTAACAGAACCAGATAGTGCCCTCTGTAGCAGATCCAGATAGAGCCCTCTAGTAGAGCCAGATAGTGCCCACTGTAGCAGAGCTAGGTAGTGCCGTCTGTAGCAGATCCAGATACAGCCCTCTGTAGCAGATCCAGATAGAGCCCTCTAGCAGAACCAGATAGTGCCCTCTGTAGCAGAACGAGATAGTGCCCTCTGTGGCAGCAAGGCAGATCTTTGTCCAGCTTATCTCTCCACGTCATCCTCATGAAAAAAAGTTCCTGACCGCATGTCCTGAATCAGCGAGGTCTTGAGGACTGTCGTTTAATGGAGTGCTCTGTGTGTGTGTGTGTGTGTGTGTGTGTGTGTGTGTGTGTGTGTGTGTGTGTGTGTGTGTGTGTGTGTGTGTCCATGGAGAGAGAGGCACTCCCTCGCACAGGTTCCCTGACTCTACAGTTGTTGTTGTCAGTGGGTAGAGGGGGGAGGGTCGGTGGGATGGAATCAGGTGCTGGTCTTCCTATCTTCTGTGTGTACGCAGGCTGATACTCCTGCAGACACTCCCTTTATGAACAGACAAGTATTAATCCCGTCTACCCAAACAAAGGGAGTGGAGTTTTGTGTGTTATGACCATTTTTTTTTATCCCGCCCCCTTAAGGTAGCCATACTCCATCTTCGGGAAGGTGCATGCTATGTGTAATGTGTCATCCATACCAATGGCCAAACTGGCCTTCTCTTCTCCGAAAGTTGGTGATGAGATTTTACGTGTGTGCAAGATGTTATGCCTGCATTCACACACGGAACCTTGGTTTATTGTCTCCATCGGACTGTATGGGAAATGGAGTCAGAACTAATGTTAACTCCGAGGGAAAAATCCCCCTGTACCGAAACGGCCCAGCGGAGATTCGAACCCGCAACCCTTGGATTACGAGTCTGGCGGTCTACCAACTGAGCTATTCCGGCCCCCATAGATGCTGGTGTCGTGTGTACGTTGGATCAGGCACCCCAGGACATCACTGAAGTGATTTAGCAGCAGTGCAGACCCTCCTCTGGTGGGTTGCCTCATAACAAGCTGGTATTGATGGATGCCTGTAAACTACCTGGGCGGGTACCATTGACCCGTTTCTGGTGAACTGTACTCATGTTTTATCTACTCACTTGGTCCTTGTACTGAGTGATACATCATGTTCACAGAAGGTTTTGCTCTCTCTCTCTCTCTCCTCTCTCCTCTTCTCTCTCTCTCTCTCTCTCTCTCTCTCTCGCTCTCCCAACTACTTTCCACTTTCCACCTTCTGCTCATCTTTCTTCAATCCCATACTTCAACCCCTCTCCCCTCCCCCTCCCCGTTTTCCGCTTCTTCCATTTCTGTCCCTGTCGATGTTATCAGCTCCACTTTCCCCTGTGTTTTTTTTTTTCTGTCTCTTTCTCTCTTCATTAGCGTAAAACCACTCTTCCCTTCCTCCCCCCCTCCCCCCTCCCCCCAAACTGCCGCTGCCCTTCGCGGCGTCCTCTCGCTCCTTCACCCCTCCCCCTCCTCCACCCCACCCCTTTCCCACTCTCCACGATCCCTCTACGCCATGCAACGATCGCCTTCCCCGCCATAAACCGGTTTCCAGGTTGTATTCACGCTGTCGCTAAACTCGTTTGTCGTCAAGTGATTGCACCTGTTTCTCTCTCTCCTCACTGTGCCATTGAACTGAAAGAAAATGGGTGTTTGAAGGTTGTGTTTACACACACACATACACACACACACACACGCACAACACACACACACACACGCGCGCACACACGCACGCACGCACGCACGCACGCACGCACGCACGCACGCACAACCACACACACACACACACACACACACACACACACGCACACACACACACACACACACACGCACACACACACGCACATACACGCACGCACACACACACACACATGCACACATACACGCACACACACACATACATGTACATACACACGCACGCACACACACACACACACACACACACACACACACACACACACACACACACACTAACGCGCGTGCGCACAAGCACACATACACATGCACGTGCACATGCACACGCACACATACACACACACACACACACACACACACACACACACACACACACACACACACACACAGAGTGAGGTAGGTATGTACTATCTGTTGGGTTCGTGTCGGTAAGAGAAGGAGTGAGATTCACATTGAGCTTCAAGTTGTCTATTCTGTAAGACAAAGAGTGAGATTCACATTGAGCTCTATTGTTTATTCTGTAATACAAAGAGTAAGATTCATGTTGAGCTTCAAGTTGTCTATTCTGTAAGACAAAGAGTGAGATTAACATTGAGCTCTATTGTTTATTCTGTAATACAAAGAGTGAGATTCGCATTGAGCTTCAAGTTGTTTATTCTGTAAGACAAAGAGTAAGATTCACATTGAGCTTCAAGTTGTTTATTCTGTAAGACAAAGAGTAAGATTCACATTGAGCTTCAAGTTGTTTATTCTGTAAGGCAAAGAGTGAGATTCACATTGAGCTTCAAGTTGTTTATTCTGCAAGACAAAGAGTGAGATTCACATTGAGCTTCAAGTTGTTTATTCTGCAAGACAAAGAGTGAGATTTACATTGAGCTTCAAGTTGTTTTATTCTGCAAGACAAAGAGTGAGATTAACATTGAGCTTCAAGTTGTTTATTCTGCAAGACAAAGAGTGAGATTCACATTGAGCTTCAAGTTGTTTATTCTGCAAGACAAAGAGTGAGATTAAACATTGAGCTTCAAGTTGTTTTTTTCGCAAGACAAAGAGTGAGATTAACATTGAGCTTCAAGTTATTTATTCTGCAAGTCCAGAGCCCCTCGGAAGAGGGTACAATGATATAAACTTTATTCTGAGAATCAGTCGGACTAAAAACAACATAATATCTCCAAAATCAAGTTGCAGGTTTTTCAAACTTGCAGTTCACTGCATAATTAAACCACTCACCGTTTTACACATCACTTACAACTTGCTAACTCTAGCACGCTGTGCAACAGACTGCGTGGAGGAAACCACTAGATGGTTCAAAGGGCAAGAGGGGCGGACCCAGCAAAGCGATGTTGGGCGTGGACAGGGCTCAGTGAGACACGAAGGACACTGCTGGCCATCCACTGCAACTCCGCTCATCTCCAGCCTGTCTTTGGTCCCGTCTTGCCGCTGGGTTCAGATGAGCAGGGACGAGAGAGTGAGGCTGACGACCCTGTGCAACTCTCCCTCATTATAATCCCGTTCACGTGCAAAGTCAAGACTTCGCCTTTCCATCACCCCACCACTCGTCGTCATCATCACTCCTCTCCACGGTCTGTGGCCATGGGGACGTGGCGAAGCGACAGGTGTGGGTACACTGGCCGCCGCAGCCTCAACCCTACACGTATGCAGTTGAGGCCAAAGTGTCTGTTTTTCAGTGAAGAAGCAGCACCGGGATTCGGCAGCCACCTGAATGTGGAGCTGCCCTGTTTGGGAATACACTGCTCCCCCCCCCCCCACCTCCCCCCACCTCCCCAAAAACTAGGGGATGGGCTTTAAAAAAAAACCCGTGCCTCCAACATTGCCTGATGCTTCACCCACACCCTGGCCAGCATGGTGCCCTCCAACATTGCCTGCTTCACCCACACCCTGGGCCAGCAAGGTGCCTCAAACATTGCCTGCTTCACCCCACACCCTCGTCTGCATGGTGCCTCCAACATTGCCTGCTTCACCCACACCCTGGCCAGCATGGTGCCTCCAACATTGCCTGTTTCACACCCACACCTCGTCTGCAGCATGGTGCCTCCAACATTGCCTGCTTCACCCACACCCTGGCCAGCATGGTGCCTCCAACATTGCCTGCTTCACCCACACCCTGGCCAGCATGGTGCCTCCAACATTGCCTGCTTCACCCACACCCTGGCCAGCAAGGGTGCCTCCAACATTGCCTCCTTCACCCACACACCCTGGCCCAGCAAGGTGCCTCCAACATTGCCTGCTTCACCCCACACCCTGGCCAGCAAGGTGCCTCCAACATTGCCTGCTTCACCCACACCCCTGGCCAGCAAGGTGCCTCCAACATTGCCTCCTCCTCACCTTCACACCCTGGCCAGCAAGGTGCCTCCAACACTGCCTGCTTCACCCACACCCCTGGCCAGCAAGGTGCCTCCAACATTGCCTGCTTCACCCACACCCTGGCCAGCAAGGTGCCTCCAACATTGCCTGCTTCACCCACACCCTGGCCAGCAAGGTGCCTCCAACATTGCCTGCTTCACCCACACCCTGGCCAGCATGGTGCCTCCAACACTATCTGTTTCACCCACACCCTGGCCAGCACGCCGCAGCTGGCGGGGATCCCACTTAAGCGGTAGGAAGAAATCAGACAATCTACAAAGGTGACCCATCTCACTCTGGCCACATGGAATGTGCACATTTTAATGGACAGGGCTGGAGCATACAGACCGGAGGAGGACGGCTGCTGTCATCGCCAGACAGCTGGCAAGGCACAGAGTGCAGATGGCTGCCCTCAGTGACACTCGGCTTGCAGAAGAAGGCCCAGCTGACAGAGGTGCATGCAGGGTGCGCATTCTTCTGGATCGGACCTAAAGAGGAGTGCCGCGAGGTAGGGGTTGGATCCGCCATCAAATCCAACCTGATCAACAAGCTGGCTGCGCCACCCAGGAGCATCAACGATCGCCTGATGACAGTTCAACTACCACTCCCAGGAAAACAGTACGTCACGCTGTTTCAGCCTGCGCCCCCACTATGACAAACCCTGACGAGGTCAAAGAAAGACCCCATAAGAATGTGAAAGAGACCAACTCTGCAGTGCTCAGAGCACATAGACTCCTCTTCATCCTCTGTGATTTCAGCGCCAGAGTCGGCACAGATCATGTGTCTTGGAGAAGAGTTCTAGGGGGAAATGGCGTTGCAACTGCTACTGCAATGGCCTTCTACTGCTGGAGACCTGCGGTGTACATGACGTTCTCATCACCAGTTCGGGTTCTCGCCTTCCTAATGGTAACAAGGCAACATGGATACACCCTGGTTCCAAGCACTGGCATCGGCTGGATCATGTTGTGGTGAGGCAAAGAGACAGGCAAGATGTCAGTCACCAAAGCCCTGTGTGGTGCAGAGTGTTGGATCGACCATCGCTTGCTGATCTCTGAGCTTAACATCAAGATAAAGCCACCCAGAAGACTTCAAGGAATACAGGTGCCAAAGTCTCCAGGCTTAAATGCGACCTCGTCAGACAGAGATTGGTGCAGGAATTGACAGCAAATTGAAAACCCCTAGGTTCAATTCCCATCAGCTATTTTTCAATGCACATATACACACACACGCGCGCCGCGTGCGTGCACACATACACACACACACGCGCGCGCGCGCGCGCGCGCGCACTCGCACACACAATCTCCTCATACGGACACCCAAACAATGTGAAAGTAACGAAAACAGCAAACAACAGAGATGCAGCCCAATAAACAGACTGGCAGACAATCAGACAGAGAGACGGAAACTGAGATCAGTCAATCCACATGCCACCATTAGGATTGTCCATTACAGCACTGCATAATCAGTCTAAGCGTTTTGAGGCCTACCACAAATTTGAGCCAGCTTTTAATGCTGAACAGATTATTGATCAATAGAAGAACTCCCCACCAATAATTTCCCTTGTTTGGTGGCATTTTCACCGATGAAATCACAAACAATCTTTAAATACATTACCTTACGCTTAGTTGACGCACATTTCAGGCCTTTGCACTCACCCGTGACCCTATCTCTGCGCCCGCTGGGTGCGCCTAAATAGTCCCATTCCCTTTGATTTTAATCTGTCTGCTTGGAGCCACCCTGGCTTGTACCTTGATGGCCATATGAAAGAAAAGGAGGAAAAAAATCAAATTGAAGACCCAATAAAAATTCTATTAAAAAAGATCAAATTGCGCCAGTCTATAAATACTCGACTCCTTAAGCAAGACCTTGGTGCATTAATTTGGGTGTGCAGCCACAAAGGTACCTCTGAACCGATCAGCATTTCCAATGACGTTTTTGTGACACAACTGTCCACGTCCCCGATTATCTCCCCTAGTTACCACAACAGCACAAACGTTCCTTCCACCTCTCTCCACACACCTTTTGTGGTTTATTGCGTAGCCTGCATCGTCAAGAAGTAAACCCTACTCACTGTGCGGGCAAAACAAGGGTGATGCTATAAAAACGTCCTCGGTGTACCTGATGGCATGTGGGAAGATAGGAGTTTGGGGAGACGTAGTGTCTACATCGTATCTTTTCCATTCCTGTAAAAGACTATTTCTGCGAGGAAAAGTTCGATGACGATACAGTAACGGTATCCAACGTGACAGAGGTGTGTAAAAAAAAATCTCACTGTAAACAATTTAGTATTGAAATGTGTGTGTGTGTGTGTGTGTGTGGTGTGTGTGTGTGTGTGTGTGTGTGTGTGTGTGTGTGTGTGTGTGTAAAAGACCGATTGAGAGAAGCAGAGAGATTATTGGAGATGTTACTGTCCAGACAGATTTTCAAAGGGAAACAAAGGAGGCTTTAGGTTCTTAAACCCGGCAGAAAAAAAATCCGGACCATGTAGATAACGCCAATCAGGGTGTGAGGTAGACAGCATGATGATGATGATGATAACGACGGTGAAAATGACAGACTGGACGGCATGTGTCAAACACCAATTGTCCTGGGGAGAACTTATAGCGAACACGCGTGCGCGCGCGCGCGCGCGCACACACACACACACACACACACACACACACACACACACAACACACACACACACACACACATACACAAACACATACACACACGCGCGCGCGCGCGCGCGCGTGCACACACACTCTCTTCTCTCTCTCTCTCATTCACTCACTCTCTCTCTCTCTCTCTCTCCTCTCTCTCTCTCTCTCTCTCTCTCTCTCTCTCTCACACACACACACACACACACACACACACACACACACACACACACACACACACACACCACACACACAAGCGCGCGCGCCCAGCAAGTACCATTTCATTTCACCGCTTTCTCTTCATACATCTTCTTTTCTTCTTCTTCTTTTTTCTTTTTTTTTTGTTTTTGTTTTGTTTTGTTTTGTTTTGTTTTGTTTTGCTTTTGGTTGTTCTTCTAAACTGCCCAAAAACCTCCAGAGACCCAGCAGTAAACTAAGCCAACAGCGCGCGCAAGGCGAGGTAGTGCTGTCAAACCATCTGCAGTGCACACCCCCGTCACACTGGGGAGACACAAATGGTTCGGGGAGACATGATGTCTGCCTCTACGCGTCTTTTCACTTTCCAGGGGAGACTACTTCCGAGCGGAGCCGTTTGATGCAACAAGATAACGACATCGAAGATGACAGAGGAGAATAGCAAGTGATGCCGTTCGGCGGAGGGAACGGGGTGGAGAGGGGGGGGGGGGGCACAAAATAGTTGGGAGAGAGAGAGAGACAGACGGACAGACAGAGAACAAAACTGAATTATATTCAAAGAGGAAAGAGAGAAAGAGAGCGAAGAGAGAGGGGAGAGAGAGAGAACAACAGAACAGAATTTTACTCAAATACCAGAGAGAGAAAACGAAAGAGAGGGACCCCGCAGACCACGACGAAGAGGAGACCGAGGATAAGGGAAGAGAGAAGAGAGAGAAGAGAGACAGACAATAGGACAGAACAGAGATCTTGGGATTCAAAGAGAAGAGATAGAGGGGAGAGAGAAGAGAGAGGAGACGGAGAGAGAGAGAAGTGGGGAGAGAAAGAGAGGGAGATGGGGGCAGGGAAGAGGGAGGAGCGAGGGAGGGGGAGGGTGGGGGGGGAGAGGGACGCGGAGGGAGAGAGTGAAAGAGAGAACAGAACGAAAACAGTATTCAAAAAGAGAAAAGAGAGAGAGAGAGGAGAGCGACGAGAGAGATAGAGCGAGAGAGAGAGAGAACAGAACCGAAATTGTATTCAAAGATAGAGATAGTCAAAAAGAGAGAAAGATG
>JADBJO010019065.1:30000-34011 GCA_016801955.1 Conus betulinus | reverse complement strand
CAGTCGAATCACAAAAATAACACGCAGTGTACAGAGAAATAAAGCTTTGGTATCCGCCCACCAACAGCCGAAAGCGAGAAATAATGCAGAGCGTTAGGAACATAGGAGTGGCACATGGAAAAATACCTGAGGAGTGGTGGAAACAACATCAGTGGCACTTGGCATTTAGCCGCAATGTATACAGAAAAGCAATAGTGTAAAAAGGGAAACGGAAGAAGTGTAAGTGGCTTCAGTGTATTAGGCGAAAACAGCGCAGCAGTGTAAGAGAAAAATAACAGCAGTGTACAAGAAAATAAACTGCACTTGTACAAGGAAGCATGGAAATGACAGCCGTGTATATGGATTAATAATAGTGGTGCATGGAAACCAGCAACGTATATCCGTGTAAACAACAAATGTCCACGTTGAAGCTAGCAGCATATACAGGAAACAACAACGATGTAGGCAGGGACATAACAATCAATGTAACAGGGACATAACATCAGTGTACAGGGACCCTAACAGCAATGTACAGGGACCATAACAAGCAATGTACAGGGAAACAACAGCAAGATACAGGGAAACAAGCAATGTACAGAGAAACAAAACAAACAATGTGCAGAGAAACGAACAACAACTGTGCAAGAGAAATGACAAACAATGTGCAGAGAACCAACACCACATGTGCAGAGAAATAACCATGGTGAGACAAATAACACAATGTGCTAATTGGAATATCACAACATGTTTCAGGGAAATAAACACCAATGTGGCAGGGAAACAACACAAATTTGCACGAGAAACTAATTCACAATGTGGCAGGGCATATACCAACAACATTCCGGAAACACAACAATGTGCATAGTAAAATAACTCGTGCAGGGAATAAAACAATTCTACAGGCATATAACACGGTGGGCAGGGAAAAACCAGCGATGTCAGGGCAAAAAACAAACGGACCCCGCGTACATGCCAAAAATATACCAGCAATGCTAAAAAAAAAACACGAGGGGAGGGTACATTGAAACGGCAGCAGTGTACACATCAGCAGTGTACAGAGAAACAAGAGCAGAGTACATAAGAAAAAAAAACAAAAAAAAAAAACCCAAAGTGTATTCAGTGAACTGGAAAAATAACACAGCAGCCTACAGAGAAACAACAACAGTGTACGTGCATGGAACAGCGATGGTGTACGTGGAAACAGCAACAGTATACAATCATGGGAACAACAGATATGCATATGGAAAACAAGAACAGTGCGCAGGGAACCAACAACAATGTACACGGAAATACAGGAGAGTGTGCAGGAAACAACAGCACTGTTCAGGAAAACAACAGCATATACCTTGAAATAACAGCTGTGTTAAACATCAGCAGTGTGCAGAGAAACAAGAGCAGAGTACGCGAAGCACTCAACGGGTGTTCAGGAGGATAACAGCAGAAAGAACAACAGTGTACAGCGAATAAAAGCCGTGTATACCAAAACAACAAAAATGTACATGTAAATAACAGCAATGCTTATGGGAAACAAACAGTATAGTTCAGTAAGGATACAACAGCAGCGTACAGGGAAAAGAACGAAAGTACAAAGGAAACATCCGCAGTGTACATGCTTCGATACTGATGTCCAAAGACAAGAAAAAAAGAACAGCCGTGTACATGAAAATGACAGGCCATGCACACGGAAACATGTGTGTACACATAAAATAACAGCAATGTACAGGGAACAGTAACGTCTGTAAAACGGCTGTATCAGGGAAATAAAGCAATTCACAGGGAAACACACCACACGCACGCACGCGCGCGCGCGCGCGCGCGCACACACACACCACACACACACACACACACACACACACACACACACATGCTCGCTGCTACACACACACACAACACACACACACAACACACACACACACACACATGCGCGGCGCGCGCTGCGCCCAAACACACACACACACACACACACACACACAACACACACAGCGCGCGCGCGCGCGCGCGCGCACACACACATACAACACACTGCACTTACACCATTGGAAGCATTGACTGGAATAGAAAAAATATATCGGTGTTTTCCCAAAGAATTTGAAACAGATTTGAAACCGTTTCAACGACAGTTTGTTGTCATTTTTTTTTCTCCAAACATTAAAGTGTTATTCTTATTTTCATTGTTTCAGTACCAACATCGTTACATCTTCAAAAAGAAGAGAAAGAAAAACGATTCTTTTTATAAATCTAATGTAATTCTTTTTCTGTTGGTTCCTTCAAAATCATTCATTCATTATTGGTGGTCCATTCGTTGATTATTTATATGTTTTATTTGGTTGATTAGATTAGAAGTGATCGCAAAGTTATTGTCAAAGCTAATTAGAAGTTTCATCGCCTACATATGACCATATGCACCCCCCCCCCTTCCCCCCCCCCCCCCACCCCCCCCCCCCCCCCCCCCCCAAAAAAAAAAAAAAAAAAAAAAAAAAAACTCATTTGTTGTGTGGGTGATACCGACCACAGAGCTCTCCGTGGTACATTTTGCCGCAGGTGTCATCTATCTGTAACACCTAAGTTTGGGGAATGTTGTACAGCGCGGGGACCTCTCAACAGAGGAACAAAATGCTTTCCTGTGCATTTTCTGAGAGAACTCAATGGAGAGCCGTGGTTTGTGGGCTGCACTTGATGTGGGTAACTGCTCCCCTGGGAAGCACAACACTCGGCATCTGGTACGCCTTAAGTGAGTCTAGCAATAGGCCTACAGTCAGGAGGAGGAGGAGGAGGAGGAGGAGAGGAAAATGGAAGGATGGAGTAAGGCAGGAGAGTGGAGAAAGGAGAGAGGGGGGGGGGGGGTGTGGGGGGGGGGGGGGGCGGATTAGCGTACGTAGAGGTTAGGGGAGACAGAGAGGGAAGACCGGTTTTTCGGTGTGAGGGGTAGTGGTGGAGGGGGGGGGGGGGGGGGGGGGGGTGAGGGGGGGGGGAGAGGAATTTAGAGCCCAATGAAAACAAAATCGTGAAAACGAACAGATGTGAATCAAGTCTTTGCGGCGTTTCTAAGTTTAGAATTGGGTCGCTGGGTCACTGTCATTAATGTTGTGATTTTACCGTGTATGTTCAAAAACATATGGGGAAAAAAAAAAGAAGAAGAGAGAAAGAAAGAAAGAAAGAAGAAAAAAAAAAGAAAGAAAGAAAAAGGAAGAACGTTAAAAAGCAGTCTACCACAAGAGGAAGGAATGCTATCAAATGGAGTTTGAATGGACCACCTTCTGTTTACGCCAAATGACTTACAGCGCAAAAAGAAAAAATAAATAAATAAAGTAAAAAAAGAAAAAGAAAGAAAGTAAAAACTAAAACTAAAAGGGTAAAAAAAAAAATGACAGGAACATGTATATGAAACGGATGATTCAAACTGTCCCCAATCTGTCATAAAACAAACAACAACGTAGGCTAAGGGCTTGTATGGCTTGGAGAAACGCCGAGAAACGGATTTCGCAGTCTCAAAAAAAAAAAAAAAAAAAAAAAAAAAAGCAGTGTGTTCCAACACACCCGATGGCACCAAAACTGCAAGAATAATCATGAAAAGATTTATGATTCTGGAATTCTTCATGTGTGTTTGTTCCCTCACTCCCTGTCTGCCCCCCCCCCCCCCCCCTCCCCACCCCCCTCCCCACTTTTCCTGCTACAACCCCCCTACCCTCACATTACCCCGTTTTCCACCGCGTCCTTCCAAAGTGCCAGGGGGAAGCAACCTTCCGTTGCCAGCTCCTCTCTTGACATGTTTCATCTTTCTGGAGCGTGCTGTATCACTTCTCCACCTTCTTCCCTTTTTACATGACCCGCAAAGACTGTATGTGATGGGACATCGGGCGCCATTGGCGTGGGTGCGTGCGCGTGCGTGCGTGTGTGTGTGTGTGTGTGTGTGTGTGTGTGTGTGTGTGTGTGTGTGTGAAAGTGTGTTTGTGTGTGTGTGTGTGTGTGTGTGTGTGTGTGTGTGTTGTGTGTGTGTGTGCGTGCGTTGCGTGTGTGTGTGTGTGTGTGTGT
>JADBJO010019065.1:10000-22500 GCA_016801955.1 Conus betulinus | reverse complement strand
GCCCTGTCACTAAGTCATAGGGGCCCGATAGCAGTAGGTATTAGCAACGCCCTGTCACTAAGTCATAGGGGCCCGATAGCAGTAGGTATTAGCAACGCCCTGTCACTAAGTCATAGGGGCCGTATATAGCAGTAGGTATTAGCAACGCCCTGTCACTAAGTCATAGGGGCCCGATAGCAGTAGGTATTAGCAACGCCCTGTCACTAAGTCATAGGGGCCCGATAGCAGTAGGTATTAGCAAGCCCTGTCACTAAGTCATAGGGGCCGTATAGCAGTAGGTATTAGCAACGCCCTGTCACTAAGTCATAGGGGCCGTATAGCAGTAGGTATTAGCAACGCCCTGTCACTAAGTCATAGGGGCCCGATAGCAGTAGGTATTAGCAAGCCCTGTCACAAAGTCATAGGGGCCTATAGCAGTAGGTATTAGCAACGCCCTGTCACTAAGTCATAGGGGCCATATAGCAGTAGGTATTAACAACGCCCTGTCACTAAGTCATAGGGGCCCTATAGCAGTAGGTATTAGCAATGCCCTGTCACTAAGTCATAGGGGCCCTATAGCAGTAGGTTCTAGGAGCGCCGTGTCACCAAGTCATAGGGGCCCTATGGCAGTAGGTACCAGGAGCACCGTGTCACTAGTCATAGTGGCCCTATGGCAGTAGGTACCAGGAGCACCGTGTCACTTAGTCATAGGGGCCTACAGCAGTAGGAATGCCGTAACAGTGAGTGTTACGCGTCCTGTGACAGTAGGCCATAGGAGTGCCGTTTCAGTAAGTCATAGGGGGGTGGGGGGTGGGGGGTGGGGGTCTTAGCAATAGGTGAAAGGGTACCATGCTAAAAGGGTACAGGGATGCTGTGACAATAGGTTACAGGGATGCTGTGACACAAGGTTACAGGGATGCTGTGACAATAGGTTACAGGGATGCTGTGACAATAGGTTATAGGGACGCTTTGACAATAGATTACAGGGATGCTGTGACAATAGGTTATAGGGACACTTTGACAATAGGTTACAGGGATGCTGTGACAATAGGTTACAGGGACGCTGTGACAATAGGTTACAGGGATGCCGTGACAATAGGTTATAGGGATGCCGTGACAATAGGTTACAGGGATGCCGTGACAATAGGTTATAGGGATGCTGTGACAATAGGTTACAGGGATGCCGTGACAATAGGTTATAGGGATGCTGTGACAATAGGTTACAGGGATGCTGTGACAATAGGTTACAGGGATGCTGTGACAATAGGTTACAGGGATGCCGTGACAATAGGTTACAGGGATGCTGTGACAATAGGTTACAGGGATGCTGTGACAATAGGTTATAGGGATGCCGTGACAATAGGTTACAGGGATGCTGTGACAATAGGTTACAGGGATGCTGTGACAATAGGTTACAGGGATGCCGTGACAATAGGTTACAGGGATGCTGTGACAATAGGTTACAGGGATGCTGTGACAATAGGTTACAGGGATGCCGTGACAATAGGTTACAGGGATGCTGTGACAATAGGCTATAGGGATGCCGTGACAATAGGTTACAGGGATGCTGTGACAATAGGTTACAGGGATGCTGTGACAATAGGTTACAGGGATGCCGTGACAATAGGTTACAGGGATGCTGTGACAATAGGTTACAGGGATGCCGTGACAATAGGTTACAGGGATGCTGTGACAATAGTTACAGGGACGCTTTGACAATACGTTACAGGGATGCTGTGACAATAGGTTACAGGGATGCCATGACAATAGGTTACAGGGATGCTGTGACAATAGGTTACAGGGATGCCGTGACAATAGGTTACAGGGATGCCGTGACAATAGGTTACAGGGATGCTGTAACAATAGGTTACAGGGATGCTGTAACAATAGGTTACAGGGATGCTGTGACAATAGGTTACAGGGATGCTGTGACAATAGGTTACAGGGATGCCGTGACAATAGGTTACAGGGATGCCGTGACAATAGGTTACAGGGATGCTGTAACAATAGGTTACAGGGATAATGTGACAATAGGTTACAGGGATGCCGTGACAATAGGTTACAGGGATGCTGTGACAATAGGTTACAGGGATGCTGTAACAATAGGTTACAGGGATGCCGTGACAATAGGTTACAGGGATGCTGTGACAATAGGTTATAGGGATGCTGTGAAAATAGGTTACAGGGATGCTGTGACAATAAGTTACAGGGATGCCGTGACAATAGGGATGCTGTGACAATAGGTTATAGGGATGCTGTGACAATAGGTTACAGGGATGCTGTGACAATAGGTTACAGGGATGCTGTGACAATAGGCTATAGGGATGCCGTGACAATAGGTTACAGGGATGCTGTGACAATAGGTTATAGGGATAATGTGACAATAGGTTACAGGGATGCCGTGACAATAGGTTACAGGGATGCCGTGACAATAGGTATAGGCATGCTGTGACAATAGGTTACAGGGATGTTGTGACAGAAGGTTATAGGGATGCTGTGACAATAGGTTATAGGGATGCTGTGACAATAGATTATAGGGATGCTGTGACAATAGGTTACAGGGATGCTGTGACAATAGGTTACAGGGATGCTGTGACAATAGGCTATAGGGATGCTGTGACAATAGGTTACAGGGATGCTGTGACAATAGGTTATAGGGATAATGTGACAATGGGTTACAGGGATGCTGTGACAATAGGTTATAGGCATGCTGTGACAATAGGTTACAGGGATGTTGTGACAGAGGGTTACAGGGATACTGTGACAATAGATTACAGGGATGATATGACAATAGGTTACAAGGATGCTGTGACAATAGGTTACAGGGATGCTGTGACAATAGGTTATAAGGAAGCTGCGACAATAGGTTACAGGGATGCCATGACAATAGGTTACAGGGATGCTGTGACAATAGGTTATAAGGAAGCTGCGACAATAGGTTACAGGGATGCCATGACAATAGGTTACAGGGATGCTGTGACAATAGGTTACAGGGATGCCGTGACAATCGGTTACAGGGATGCTGTGACAATAGGTTACAGAGATGGTGTGACAATAGGTTACAGGGATGCTATGACAACAGGTTATAAGGAAGCTGTGCCAATAGGTTGTAGGGATCCCATAACAATGTATCATAGGATTCTGTAACAGAAGGCTATTGGAAAGTCTTGACAGGGGGTCATGAGTGTGCAGTGACAGTAGGATTAAGGGGTTCTGTGACAGTGGGATACAGGGGTGCCATGACAATAGATCACATCAGTGTCGTGACAGTGGATCAATAGCGGTACTGTGACAGTACGTTATTAGAGATGCCATGACAATAGGTCACAGGGATATCGTGACAGTAGGTCATAAGGATGCCTTGAGAGTAGGCCATAGGCATGCCATGACAGTGGGTCATAGGGATACAGTGACAGTGGGGCATAGGGATACAGCGACAGTGGGGCATAGGGATACAGCGACAGTGGGGCATAGGGATACAGCGACAGTGGGGCATAGGGATACAGTGACAGTGGGGCATAGGGATACAGCGACAGTGGGGCATAGGGATACAGCGACAGTGGGGCATAGGGATACAGTGACAGTGGGGCATAGGGATACAGTGACAGTGGGGCGTAGGGATACAGCGACAGTGGGGCATGGGGATACCCCGAGTTATAGGATTGTTATGACAGTTGGTCATATGGATACAGTGACAGTGGGTCATAGGGGTGCCCTGAGTTATTGGATTGTTGTGACAGTGGGTCATATGCATACAGTGACAGTGAGTCATAGGGGTGCCCCGAGTTATTGGATTGTTGTGACAGTGGGTCATAGAGGTGCCCAGAGTTATTGGATTGTTGTGACAGTGGGTCATATGGATACAGTGACAGTGGGTCATAGAGGTGCCCAGAGTTATTGGATTGTTGTGACAGTGGGTCATATGGATACAGTGACAGTGGGTCATAGAGGTGCCCAGAGTTATTGGATTGTTGTGACAGTGGGTCATAGGGGTGCCCTGAGCTATTGGATTGTTGTGACAGTGAGTCATAGGGGTGCCCTGAGTTATAGGATTGTAGTGACAGTAGGTCATAGGGATACAGTGACAGTGGATCATAGGGATGCCCTGAGTTATGGATTGTTGTGACAGTGGGTCATAGGGGTGCCCTGAGTTATTGGATTGTTGTGACAATGGGTCATAGGGGTGCCCTTAGTTATAGGATTGTTGTGACAGTGGGTCACAGAGGTGCCCTGAGTTATAAGATTGTTGTGAAAGTGGGTCATAGGGATGCCCCGAGTTATAGGATTGTTATGACAGTGGGTCATGGGGATGCCCTGAGTTATTGGATTTGTTATGACAGTGGGTCATAGGGGTGCCCTGAGACATAGGATTGTTGTGACAGTGGGTCACAGGGGTGCCCTGAGTTATTGGATTGTTTTGACAGTGGGTCATTGGGGTGCCCTGAGTTATTGGATTGTTGTGACAGTGGGTCATAGGGGTGCCCAAGTTACGGGATTGCTGTGACAGTGGGTCATAGGGATGCCCCAAATTGTAGGAATATTGTGACAGTGGGTCATAGGGGTGCCCTGAGTTATAAGATTGTTGTTAAAGTGGGTCATTGGGGTGCCCCAAGTTATAGGATTGTTGTGACAGTGGGTCATAGGGGTGCCCTGAGTTAAAGGATTGTTGTGACAATGGGTCATAGGGGTGCCATGTATTATAGGATTGTTGTGACAGTGGATCATTAGGGTGCCCTGAGTTATAGGATGGCTGTGACAGTGGGTCATAGGGATGCCCCGAGTTGTAGTTTTGCTGTGACAGTGGATCATAGGGGTGCCCTGAGTTATAGGATTGTTGTGACAGTGGGTCATAGGGGTGCCCTGAGTTACAGGATTGTTGTGACAGTGGGTCATAGGGGTGCCCTGAGTTATAGGATTGTAGTGACAGTGGGTCATAGGGGTGCCAAGGGTTATAGGATTGTAGTGACAGCGGGTCATAGGGGTGCACTGAGTTATAGGATTGTAGTGACAGTGGGTCATAGGGGTGCCCTGAGTTATAGGATTGTAGTGACAGTGGATCATAGGGGTGCCCCGAGTTATAGGATTGTAGTGACAGTGGATCATAGGGGTGCCCCGAGTTATAGGATTGTAGTGACAGTGGGTCATAGGGGTGCCAAGGGTTATAGGATTGTTGTGACAGTAGGTCATAGGGGTGCCATGGGTTATAGGATTGTAGTGACAGTGGGTCATAGAGGTGCCCCAAGTTACAGGATTGCTGTGACAGTGGGTTTATAGGGGTGCCAAGGGTTATAGGATTGTTGTGACAGTGGGTCATAGGGGTGCCATGCGTTATAGGATTGTTGTGACAGTGGGTCACAGTGGTGCCCCGAGTTATAGGATTGTGTTGACAGTGGGTCATAGGGGTGGCATGACCATAGTTCGTAGGGATACTGTGACAGTAGGTCATAGGGGTGTGTGGCGACAATAAGTTACAGGGGGGTGATAGTGGGTCATAGGGGTGCCTTAACAGTAGATGGTGGGGATGCAGTGACAGTAGGTTGTGATGGATTTCAGTGTAAGAATCTGCATAGCCCTTTGTCCTCAGTGTAGGAGAGAGAGAGAGAGAGAGAGAGGAGAGAGAGAGAGAGAGAGAGAGAGAGAGAGAGAGAGAGATATGAACTGGTCCATGAAATCTTCTTGATGATAAACATGTTTTTTGGCTTTGGGTGTGGTGTGTTGCACGTTTGTTTCAAAATAAACAACGGATTCATGCTCTCTCCTGTGGATATGGCTGTGAAGGGGTCTGTAATGCTTTGACTTCTTTCTTTCTTTCTTTCTCTCTTTTTTTTTTTTTTTTTTTTTTTCTTCTTCTTCTTCTTCTTTGTCGTTGTCATCGTCTTCATCTTGTTGTTGTTGTTGCTGTTGTTGTTCTTCTTCTTTTTCTTCTTCTTCTTCTCTTCTTCTTCTTGCTGATTGCCCTGCAGTTTTTCAAATTCTTCGTGTTATCTCTGTTGGTGGTGGTGCTGGTGGGTGTTGATGGTGGTGGTGGTATGCTGCTGACAATGCTGCTTGATGCTGTTGATGGTAATGGTGCTGACCTTAGCCCTCTCCAAACCCCAACATCCCCCACCCCCACCCCCGCCATTCCTATACAAGCCTGTGTAATTGTAGCATTCTATCATGCAAACAGTAGCACCCGCAGCTTGACTATACTGAACTGGGTGCAATAAAATACCAGTGAAATTTATCAGCCTCTCCGTAGCCTCGGCTTGTGATTTTTGGCAGTGATGATCACAGACAACATGATCTAAGGTCTGGGGTGAAGACAGTGCAGCATCCTGCATTTAGGACCCGCATTCCAACGTCTGTGTGCACAAACAGGCAGACCATGCTCTGATGCGGACCTAGGTGTTTTTAGGTCTGTGAGTGGGATGCCCAATGGTTCTTTTTCAGACCAGTATCTCTGAGTGTCTACATCCCTTCCCACCTCCCTCCCCCCTTCTCTATCCGACTCACCCGTTCCCCCCAATCCCACCCTCACCTTCCCCCCCCCCCCCCCCCCCCCCCCCCCCCCCCCCAACACACATGTGTGCGCATGCACACAGACCGACAGACAGACAGACAGACACATGCATACACGCACCCACGCACACATGTGCGAGCATACACACAAATGCATACACACACACACACACACACACACACACACACACTCGATCACTCGCATCAGCCCAAACTTACAACTCCTTTTATTCTCCAAACTATCTTCACCCCTTCGTCTCCCCAACCCCATGCCCATTTTCACTCCCCCTCAAACATCCTTTTTTTTCTCTAGCATGTAGTACTTTCTTCGTATCTCAGGGAAATGTTTCCCCTCCCACCACTGTTGAAACGAAAAAAAGTGTGTTTCTGACTTGGCAGAAAAAAAAAAAAAACCTAAATCTGTTCAGCTAATAAGTGTTTTGCTGTCCTTGAGTTGTCTGCAGCACACAAACTGCATTCACTGTGTCTGTCTGCTTTGTGTCAATGTCTGCTGCTCTGTGTGTGTGTGTGTGGTGTGTGTGTGTGTGTGTGTGTGTGTGTGTGTGTGTACGCGTGCACGCGTGCGTGCATGCGTGTGCGTGTGTGTGTGTTTGTTGGTCTGTCTGCATGTGTATATGTGCGCACATGTGTGTCTGCATGTTTGTGTGTGCGTGTGTGTGTGTCTGTTTGTGCGCATGTGCACATGTGTGTGGGGTGGGGGTGCAAGGTGAGGGCGCTTGAGTGCGTATGTGCGTGTGTGTGCATGTCTGTCTTTCTCTCTCTCTCTCTCTCTCTCTCTCTCTCTCTCTCTCTCTCTCTCTCTCTCTCTCTCTCTCTCTCTCTCAAGTAAATGATATGTCATGATAGTCAAAGGTTCAGGCCTTTATAAATAAACATCTATATCTGTATCTCGCTGGCTGGCTGGCTCTCTCTGTCTGTCTCTCTCTGTCTCTCTGTCTGTCTCTGTCTCTTTCTGTCATACACACCCACACCCACACACACACACACCCCCACCCACCCACCCACCCACACACACACAGAGATAAGTGGTTATCAACTGTTTTTCAGTGGCAAATATTCAGGTGAACAACCTCCAGAATTGCTTTGCAACATATCAGGATTTTTTCTCCCTTTTAACCGAGTCAGCAGCAGTAACTTCACAGAGCTAATTTGTCATTTTCTAGAGATCTTGGGTAACAGCTGCAAGTGGGTTTTTTTCCACTTTCGCTAAATAGTAGGCCTAATACATTACTGGTTGTCAGTGTTAATCTTCTGCATTAGACACGTGTATTAATTAAACCTCTCTCTCTCTCTCTCCCCCCCCTCCTTCTCCCTCCCTGCCTTTACCCTCCCCCCCCCCATCCCCAGTGTGTCTCTTCCTCCCTGTATGTGTATGTATGAAGGTGTGTTATGTGTGTGTGTGTGTGTGTGTGTGTGTGTGTGTGTACATGGACATATGTGTATGAGGTAAGTGTGTGTGTGTGTGTGTGTGTGTGTGTGTGTACATGTGCGTTTGTGAGTACAAATACATACAGGCATACTTGAAGGTGAGGGCATGTGCATATCTGACGAAAAAAAAAAAGACATCTGCAGTTCGATTGTTGATATACTAAGTACAGCTCTGGGCGTGCCTGACAACAAAGTTTTGACATGGGCTGCTTTCAAAAACACAGCTGAGGTGTGAGGATGGAGCCCTGAACTTTTTTTTTTTTTTTTTGCTGTTCCAACCTCGGCGCCACCTCAGAGGCAGTGCACACACGCCGCTCATTCCGACACCCCGTCCATAGCCACAGCCGGTCAGCCCCGCCGCAGCCCCGGCACCGACAATCCACAGGGAGCAGTCAATGTCAAGTCGTCAAGAGGCAACCCCACCGAGAGAAACACTGCACTGTTGCCGAGTCACTTCAGTGGTGTTCAGTGGCACCTGTTCTGATCTAACATATGCAGGACATCACCTACTAAGCCCCCTACTGACAATAATAATTGCTTAGTCGCGGAGCCGGCGTGAGTGAGCTTTCCCTCCAGAGGGCGCCACCACGTCTGTCCAATTACGGCCCCCATGGACTCGGCGATACCGGTGACCTCGACAGAACCAAACCAAGGCCACAGACGTGGAGAGGACATCGAAACTGAGGTCACCATGAGAGCAGGGCATAAAGGGCCACAGAATTTGAGACCTTTTTTTTTTTTTTTAAATGCTGATCAATGAGAATGAGGATGATTAAGATGATGCTATGGATTTCCATTTCGGTCTGAGACTACATGACAGGGCTGTACTCTACGCTTCCTTTCATAATATATTCCGGCATCAACCAGGCCCGAGAATACAGGCACCTGCAGTGTTGGTCAGGAAATTTGAGCAACACTCTTAGAAACGCATCCATTAAGTGGATGAAACTTGACTGTGTGGTCCCAGTCTTCCCAAGTGAGTCCACAGCAAACTCAACTCTGGATAGGAGCCGGTCGGGGCAGAAAACCCACATGAATTGATGGGATTTGAACCCACGACCTCCCAGCCGGGAGTCCACAACGTTAACCACTTCGCCACGGTGGCTGGTGGAGCCCTGAACTTTACACTGCCTTGTGACTCAGTTCAACTGGATTGTCACACTCTAACTGAGTTTCTTCCATAGGTCTACCACTGGGAAAACTTTTTGAAAATTTTTTTTCCACAGCTCATAGTGTTACTGTGTCTGTTGTTTCTGTTGGGAATTGGGGAAGGGAGTGCGTCTGTCTGTCCGTCTGACAGCCTGTCTGCCTTTCTCTCTGACTCTCTCTCTCTGTGTCTCTCTCTCTCACACACACACACACACACACACACACACACACACACACACACACACTCTCTCACTCTCTCTCTCTTCCTCCCCCCCACCCCCACCCCCCTGTAGGATTTGAACGCTCATGATGTTGTAAATGTAAACTCATCTAAACATGGACATGTTACAGCATGAGCATCTCATGAACTGTTGTATGAAATACAGGTATCACTGAGCATACACAGACTGTTCATAATCATTTCATCAAATACCTGTAGAAATGTTTTGTGAAGTATAACGAATTTGGTGAACTACAAGAGAACAAACAAAAAAAGATGATTTATCATACAATTTGATTTTTGACAAATAAGTGTTCTTCAGGTGTTACAAAGAATTCACAAAACAATGCTCCCTCGATAGTAGTCAGCATGATTCATTCATGCTGTCTGCTGTTAGGTGAGATTTTTGTTTTGTGAGTTATTTTGTATTTCCCCTTGCTTTCAGTTACATTGCTGCGTGTTCATTTTTTCTTGTAACATGCTTGGTTTGCATGTAACATCATCTTATATTTCACTTTGCTATTTACCAACTGAATATCGTGAGAGAAAACAGTTTTTAAATAAGACATTCTTTGGGAGAGGGCTCAATATTTTTGTTACAAACGTTTTCTTTCAAGAATTTTTGTTTAATATAGGATGGCATTCAGCCTATATTTGTTACATTGCAGTTAAAGATAATTTTATAGTAACAACACATAAGGTTGAATGTAGAATCTCTAATTGTTTAAGATCATTAGGAAAAAAAATAGAAATTGAGAAGAGTGACCAGAGTGTAAAATGAAATTTTCAAGGGTTATATCAGTGTTATGAAAAAGAATTTCTGTTATACTAGTCTCATAATCCCAGCATTTGCTACATGATCAATGTCTGGTTGAATGTCTGCATGAAGAAGGTTTAAAAAAAAAAAAATTATGAAAACGGATTATTCTGTTCAGCTTGACTATATTCAGCAACTTTTTAGAATAAAGTGTGGGAGCATGTTTAGTTCAGCTCTGTAGAAACCAATTTCTTTTTGTGCTGTGTCATGAAATTTGAACTAGATACAGAATGGAGTGGGGGGGAAGGGGGGTCATGGGGTGGGGAGATGGGCGGAGGAAAGAAGAGGGAGGGGAGAGGAAGGGACTGAGGGAAACAGAGTGAGCTGACATGGCATCACCAGCAAGGTAGAACCTCAGCAGGAGTTACCCATGACTGGCGCCCGAGATATTTGTGGGGGGTGACTGAAATAGGGTGCTTCCACTTGATCTCTTTCGTAGGGTCCTGACTTACCAGCCATACCTGATGGTTTCACCATTATTAGCCAGGAAACTCTTAACAGGAAGAGGTCCATAAGCTGTTTCGTGGGAGAGTCAGGGAGATCTTGAGTTTAACTGCAAAATTTCATGTCATGGTTTTTCTTTATAAAGAGTCATTCTATGAAATAAGCCTTTTTTATTTCACATGTTTATAATTAAGTTGCCTTTTGTCTTGATATATGCATGTACATAAATGGGTGGTAATATATCAAATAATCATGATCAAACATCATAAGCATTGTGACAAAGCACTTCATTTAGGTTTATGCGTCTTTTAAACAGCAAAGTGGTTCAAATATAATTTGTTGGGTTTTTTTTAAGTGTCTATCAAATTAACAGTGTCAAAAGTATTGTGGTATGTAATTTTGATGTCAGTTTGAACTGCATATAAAAGATTATCAGTCACTAACATGGTGGGGAAAAAAATCATTTATGTAACATACAATACTCATTTATTGTGCAAATACCATCTCTTCACAAAGAAAATGACAAAGCAAAACTGTTGACACTCGCAGCTTCATGTACTGCTTACTGTGAGTGCATGCTCGAGCACTCCTGGGTGGGGAAGTCTCTTCAGTTGTCTGGCTCATCACTTTTCATGGACACAAAGGGGGTTAAAGGAATTTAAGACAGCATAAAGAGAACTCTCTTCTAGAAACAGAAGAGGTGAAAAAGGTCAGCAGGAATACCAAAAGATAGTGTTTGGGGAAACACTTCCAGTGGAAGACAGAGGTTTCAGGAAGTGAAGGTTCAGGGACTGGGAGGGAGGGGGTAGGTGGAGGGGGGAGCTACTGATTGTGACCATTTCCCCATGAAATGAATGTGTCTGTGCCTCTCTCTCTCTCTCACTTTGTCTTTCTCGCTCTTTCTCTCAGACTCTCTCTTTCTGTCTTCTCTCTCTTTCACTTTCTCACTCTCTCTCTCTATCTTTCTCTGTCTCTGTCCCTATCTCTGTCTGTCTGTTTGTCTGTCTCTGTGTGTGTGTGTGTGTGTGTCTCTCTCCAGAGAGGGACACACACACACACAAGCACGCACGTGCCCGCACACACACGCTTGCACGCACGCATGCACGCACGCGCGCGCACACACACACACACACACACACACACATGCACACGCCAAATTCAGAGCTTAAAAAAAAACCCGGTCTCTGATTCAGCACCTTTGTCATTTACGACCCATACAACTGTCAGCACAAGCGGGATAAATCTTAATGGCTACCAGACTAATAAACAGGTCACTCAGTTAAAGAAGGCTACTCACGGTGTGCGTAGCTTTCGTCGGCAATCTGGCCGACTTCTTCAGCGCAACTGCTGGGTTGAGAACTGGCTTCAGTGCGCACCGCCGTGAGCGAACCCACGACAGTGCGACTGAATGAGTGAGGAGTATACCGATGGCAGGTTGTGCCGGCCGCCGTCGCGGTCAAGGGTGCGGTTCCTGGCGGCGATGTGGACTGCCTCATTTACTCCCCTCAGGAACCATCATCCTTCAATGTCGAGCGCTTGCACATTGTCCTTTTCAAATTGATGTTGGGCGTGGGTCAGATGTTCACCCCACTGGAGAGGACTCACGTTTGTGTTCTTTTAGTCTCTTGTGCAGGTTGCGCTCAGTTCCACCAATGTAGGATAAATCTTCTCTTTAATTATTAAGGTAGCTCCACTGCTGCTCGTTTAATTAACCACCGTGTCTTGACTGTGTCCTCCACAGGGACAGTGGACATGCTGCAAGAGGTGAGGGTCCGGGAGGGGCAGGAGGGTGTGGTCCCTGCCCGGGGGTTCTGTCATAAACGGGTGCTGTATGACGGGGGTTCCTTGGAGGAGGTCTGCCTGACATGGCCTTCAGGATCGACTACGATGCCCAGCTGAGGGTGGAGTTAGAGGAGGCTTTTCCAGGTAGGGTGTGTGTGT
>JADBJO010019065.1:0-5000 GCA_016801955.1 Conus betulinus | reverse complement strand
GAAATGTGGTATATCATCATTAGCTTTTATCAGGAACATTATTTAAACAGATGCATACTATTTCAACTGAAGGTTTTTTTTTTTTTTTTTTTTTTTTTTTTTTTTTTAGTGGGTCTAAGTTTGATATTTGACTTAAAGTGAGTATAACAACATTACTTCTCGTAGGTTCTGTCATCAAACAGATGGTGACAAAAGTAGCATCAGTTTTCATAGGATCTGTCATTTGACTCTTGGTTTCTGAAAAAAAAGCATCAGTTTTTTTTTTTTTTATAAGGTCCATCATTTGACATGTAGTGAGAATAACAACATCAGGTTTTTTTTTTGTTTTTTTTTTTTTTATAACTACTGTCATTTGACATATGATGCCTGTGGTAGCACCATTTTTTGTAGGGCCCATCATTTGACATATGATGACCATTATTGAATTGTTGTAAGTTTTTACTGTGTGTTTATGATTTGATACATGTTGACCATATTGTAGCTGGTTTTTTTTTTTCAGAATCCGTCATGTGACATAATTATGGTGACTGTAGTATAATCAGATTATACAGGGTCCATAATTTAACAGATGATGACTGTGATATCAGCTTTTTATAGAGTCCATCATGTGACACAGAATCAGATTTTGTATATTCTGTCATTCAATGCTGTAAGCTTGACCCCTACAGGCAGGTGTCTGGCCAGGACTCTCTGCCCAAGACCATATGACTGGACATGGTCAAAGATGGATTCCCACAGACTGGTGTAGTCTAGGACAGATAATTTGATTGGACTGGTGATAACTCCTCCGCACTGTTGCACATGACTGAAGACCGGAGCAGATCCCAGTCTACCCAAGGGTATCTGTCGTGGCACCCTTATGATCTGCAGAAATGGATAGATGACGAGTGGTGGTCATTAGATGAACAGTAATCTCGATGGTTTCAGTCTAATCAAATCCTGCATTTGACAGTGACTGTAGGTCTTGGATTATAATTCATTTTATACTCGCTGCTGCATGGCTTTGCATGGACATCAAAGAATTCCACTCATGTTTCCTCACCTCCTTCACATTGGAAAGAGTGAAAAAAATCCTCTCGTGAGATGCGAACCAGGGACCTTCGGCAGATCATTGAAGCGTTCTGACCACGCGACCATGGTGCCTTTTGGCTTGAGTGAATTTTTTTCATTTTAAATTTTTTCTACTGCATTGATTTCACTTCAGTCATAGAGGTGGCCAGCACATGAGTAGTGTAGGTCATGTGTTGAACCCTCTTCAGTTATTTCAAGGGCTCTCTTTGGACATAGGGAAGAGTCTGACATCCCTCGGTACAGAACTTCGACGTGCAGATAGATACAAAAGAATATTGAATTTTCCCAGGTCTTAATGTTCAGCTATGTTCACATACTTATCAGGCAAAAACACAGAGAGAAATTTCTTCTTCAGGTATCGAGAGATCGAGTCATTTAATTGATAGCATTATACTGAACATTGATCTTTTGATGGGGGGGCGGGAGCAGCAGGTGGCATCGTGTGGGAATCAGCGTGAAAGGGGATCAGATGAGGGTCTACATGACTGCGTTCGAAGTGGTGGAACGATCGAGTTGGGGCGCAGCCTTCCTGCACAAGAATCGATGAAGAAAGGCATAGCGTTGTCGGCTTTCAGTTGACTGAGGAGGAGTTGTACACTGTAAGTAATGGTGTTGTTGTGGACATGTGGGGCAGCAGTGAGTGAGTGGCTGGTGATGTCCATTGGTGTGTGCAGGGGTGTGTGTGGAGGGGTGAGTGTGTTGTATGTGTGTGTATATGTCTTGGTAGCCTAAGAGATAGTGTGTGACTGATGTGCGTGTGTGTGTGTGGGGCGGGGAGATGGAGGAAGGAGGGGGAGCGCAAGGGTGTATGGGTGTCTGTGCATGCACGTGTGTGTGCATGCTTGCTTGCGTGCATGTGTATGTATGCGTGTGTTGTATGTGTATGTGTATGTATTGATGTGTGTGTGTGTGTGTGTGTGTGTGTGTGTGATGAAGACAACTTAAAAACTAATCATGAAGGGCTGGGGAGTGGGGAAGGGGGGGGAGAAGAAGTGAGGGGCGAAGGGAGGGGGGGGGGGATGTTTATGGCTGTAAAAGATCTGACTGCATTCTCAATTTTCAGACAAATGATTTATCATAGCAGTGCAATGTTCTGCATTCTTTTCATTTTAAACAGATTTGTCACTGATTATCAAACGTTTTACAGTCGTAATGAAAACACTTTTTTTTTTTGTCCAGCACTTGACAATAATAATACAGCTTTTTTTTTGCCCTGATTTTGTATTTGTGCAGTTATCATTTCCATTGCATTTTCCTTTTTTTTTTCTTATTTGTTTCAACATAATATGTGTAATTCATTTCTTGTTTAAAGATATACGTTCGTTTCTTGTTTAAAGATATTACGTTTGTTTCTTTTCTTTGTTTTATGGTATTCTCTAGCTTGCTGTTTCTTATTTTCTTATAGCTTAACTTTTATCTTCATTTTAATTTAGGGAGTACTTTTGACCAAAAATCTGTTAAACATATTTTCTGATTTACTGTGAATAGTATATTTTAGTTGTGTTTCTTCTGAAGGCTACCATAGTTCGTCCAGTCCACTATTTGTAAGCATTTTGTTAAAAAAAAAAAATCTAAGCTGAGGAGCATTCTCACTTTCTTTAAAGGCCTCGTGTGTGTTTAACCTCCCATGCACACTTTTTTTCGTGTATCTTGCGCCAAACTTCCAAATTAATTTTCTAGAGTAGGGGTATTGTTTCAGACAAAAAAAAAAAAAAGTTGTGAAAAGAGAAGCGTTATGTTCAAATCACACCAGATTTTTTTTTGGGGGGGGAAAATAAGCGACCAAATATTGCAGTGGGTGAAGTTGGATGTGTACGTGTCTGTATGTGTGGTGACTGTCTATGACTGACTATTGGGGTCATAGATGTGCACCTTGAAATCATTAACATCCGTTAGAATATTCCATCATCAATTTTCAAAACTCATGCTGTGTTGCTAGACCTTCAGCGACTGTGACTACGCACAGAGCGATAACTTTGGGGGAGGTAGAAGAAAAAAGGTGATTGAGTCTGCTCCGAACTTTCAGGGTAGCAAGGCCAGGTCAGTGGGGCTCACCAAGCACTGTCTGGACCCGCCCCAATCCCAACTGCAACAGCCCTAGCCCATCCCGTAGCCATGCTTTACCGCCCCTCACGGCGCCCAGCTCACCACAGTCACTGCCACATGAGTCTGAATCTCTTTTTGCCTCAGCTGTATATTCTACGCTGATATCAGAATTGTTGATTTAGAGAGTGGCCCGGCCACTCTTGTTATCCACAGTCATGTTGAATGGAAGGTTGTTTATCACTGTTGCTTACAGTTTCTGCCTGTCACACTAAATACAAGACAAAACAGAAAAATGTTTAAAACTTTTTTTTGGCTGGTTATGAACTGCGTTGCAAAATGGATCTGAATTAGTGGCTCAGAATGCTGCATCGCAGTGCTGGGCTGTTCATAAACAACTCATTTGGACAGGAACCATACAGCCAACCTCCACATGTGGATACAGGTATATTTTGGGGATGGCAGGAAAATGGTGGATACAGGCAAGTGGTTTGTTAGGTTTCTTTCTGGATCTTGCTGATGATGGTATTTGTTTTGTTGTTGCTTTTTGTTTCATTGGGGAGGCTGGTGGAGACGTTCGCCTTTCTTCTGATAAATCAAAGGCTGTTGTGACTCATATTCTGATCCAGCTTCTTTGTCTGAGTTCCCTCACTGCTCCCGCAGTTTTCGTGTCTTTCCTGGTCTTCTTTCCACAAGAGCTCTCACATACATCCTCAAATCTTGAATTCACTCACTCTGTCTTGCCAGTGAAGCAATCAACATTCACTGCACTGGCAAACATACCTTTACTTTGTGTGTGTGTGTGTGTGTGTTGTGTGTGTTGTGTGTGGGTGTATGTTTGTGTGTGTGTGTGCGTGTGTGTGTGTGTGTGTGTGTGTGTGTGTGTGGCTTCTCACTATGGGTGTATATGCGGTTTGTATGCAACCACATACATACATATATGTATTTTTTTTAGTGTATTTATGTATAAGCATCTATGCTTGTCCATGGTGGCTATGTCAGTGACACCTCAAATCATTTTCCATCATGTGTATATCTTTGCCTCTTGACCCGTGTGTACTATTTCCACAGGGTTTGATCCAAGACCTGATCATCTCCGACGACCCAGATGCAGCAGCCACCATGTGTGATAACTACACCCCAGACTGTACAACGATCACCCCTATGGAGCGTGTTTACCTCATCTTCACCCTACACCCGCTTCTTCAATGCGACATCATTGTCGTCGTCCTCATCATCGTCATCCTCATCATCATCATCGTCCAGTGGCGTGGCAGCTCGAGCTCCAGTTCATCTGGTGGTGGTGGATCTGGAGGCTATAACAGGGTAGGAACTGGTGGTGGTGTGTGTGTGTGTGTGTGGTGTGTGGTGTGTGTGTGTGTGTGTGTGTGTGTGTGTGTGTGTGTGTGATCTATGAGAAAACTCGATGTACAATGATAATATTATGTGTGTTTACATTTTATATTGTTCATGGTTCAGCCAACTACAGGCGGAGAAGTGAGGCATATCAGAGTACTAAGTTGTTAGAACTGAATCCTATGATTTTAAAAAAAAAAAACCATTCCTCTTCAAGTGGCCATAAACATGCATATAGTTGTCGTCGGTTTAATGTCCTTCCACTACAGTGATTCAGACAGTTTTATGTGTGGGTGAATGAAGTATGTAAGTGATTGAGTGTATTAATACGTTAATGATAGAATATGACCCTCCCCCCCCCCCCCCCTTATCCCTCTTCCATTTAATCAAACAAATGTAACTGAGTAGAGATAAGATCTAAAGATAAAGGCCAATGAACTACTTAACAAACATTGCAAACTGACTCAAGAATACAAGAACTGTTTTTAAAATACGTGGTAAAGGTAAAGAAGTCGATCCATCAGTGTAAC
>JADBJO010019064.1:0-34011 GCA_016801955.1 Conus betulinus | reverse complement strand
GCGTGTGTGTGTGGTGTGTGTGGTGTGGTGTGTGCGCGCGCCGCGCGCGCGTGACGTGCGTGCGTGCTGCGTTGTAGATATGTAGTCTGTTTTTATGAGACATATTATGGAGTTTTCCCTTCACAAAGTAATTTCAGGAAAAGGGAAAAACTTTAGCCTGCTCTTTCCTTGGAGTCCACTGGAACATGTTCATGTTAGTAGTTGTGTTTGTTGGTTTGTTTACCAAACACACTGTTTTTTAGGCTTCAAGGTTTCGAGTTCTCTCCTCGTATCGTAAAGCATACTCTTGATTTGCTATTAGCGTGCGGTAAGTGAAAAGTCGGAAGATCTGACAAAGAAGAAGACAGAAGAAAAAAAAACAGAAAAAAGAAAAAAGCCTAGATCCCCTGTTCCTCGAATGTTATTTTTGTGGAAGAAGAAGTAATAAAGTAATGGAGAGAGAAAAAAAGGACTGGAGACTGTAGTGATTGAGGCTGTGGTAGTGATATTTTTGGCTGTGATTGAGGCTGTGGTAGTGATATTTGTGGCTGTGATTGAGGCTGTGGTAGTGATATTTGTGGCTGTGATTGAGGCTGTGGTAGTGATATTTTTGGCTGTGATTGAGGCTGTGGTAGCGATATTTTTGGCTGTGATTGAGGCTGTGGTGGTGATATTTTTTTGGCTGTGATTGAGGCTGTGGTAGTGATATTTTTGCTGTGGTTGAGGCTGTGGTAGCGATATTTTTGGCTGTGGTAGTGGCGCACATTGGAACTGTGGGAAGTGGTCGTGGTGACACACTCGATGCGTATCTTTGTTGATATCGTTGCTGGTGGTGCCAGAACCGATGCTGCATCTGAAGCAATAGGCAGTAATCTCGGTGGCGGAGGAGAAGGAAGTTGAAAAAAAAAAAAAGCTGCGTACCAAAATAACTCTGACTTCGTAAACCTTTTCTCCCCTAAATCCTTCACGAACCGTTTTCAGTGTCCGTGATTTTATTATGGCAATAACTCCACTGCAAGGGTGTATTTCTGCTCCGATCCTAGAGATGGTTCTGTAAGAGCTGTAATTCTCTTGCTTGTATGAAAATGGGGGGGTGGGGGGGAGTGTGCTTTTTAGTCTACAGCCCTTTTTTCTTCTTTTTTCATTTAACAACACAAAGAAACGAGGAGATTGCTTCAGAATAGAGGAAGCTGTAAGTAGTTAAAGAGAGTGACTATAAACTGAAGTGGCACTGCGAAATCTTGTAGTTCTAGTGCACCTAGCGTGGAAAGGGTCAACATAAATCTGTTCATCTTCAACGGAAGACCACGCACAAAGGCTAAGAAGATCAGAAGCCGGGCTGGTCTCCAGCCCGACCCACGCTTCGCGGAGTTCAAACGACCCGCCTGGGCGTCCCACTAATTGCGGGAGACAACTGCTTGGTCACCCAAGCGTCGAAGTCAACGGGGTGCGTAGGGTAGCAAACCAGACGGAACGATGAGCAAGACAACAAAAGCTAACGCACACGTTAAGTCGCTTTCCGCGACTTCATTTTTTTGAACGGAGGGTAGTGGAGGTCCTTAGGCGTCAAAAGTTGGAAAATTACCGGCTGGCTATGAAAAAACGAAAGTTCCAAGACGAACACAGTCATAACGCCACCAACCAAATAAAAAAGATATGAAAGTAACTACTATTAAATAACTATGCTTACAGTCAGCTGAACAAGACAAGAGGGAAAAAAGACAACGCAACACAAAGAATAAAAGATTGAATAAATAAATGAATGACAGAAAAACAAGAAGAGGATGAGCAAAAAGTTGCGTTCCAAACGAGTGTTCGTTATACATAAACAAACAAACAACTCCCACACTCAATTGTTGGGAGCTGGTAAATTCAACACCCTACGCTCCAGGTTACATATAATTAAAATCATACTCAGATCGCACATATGACCCTATGCAATTATGAATTAAACCAAAAAAGAAAACACCCCAAACTTCAATCGATCCTTTCTTATCCTCCGAGACTGCTGACAGATCAATTCTACAAAGACATGTCGACGAATCAATGAAGTGAGGACGTTTTCCTCATGTGGGTGTTCTTTTTATTCTTGTACATGGATTTGTCTACAGATCTAAAATTCTGCCTGCCCCAATAGGAGGAAACACTACGCCACAACGACAGTCTGTACTGTCTTAAGTGTTATCTACAGAATGAACATTATAACTGTTTGTCCCTATAGGAGGAACACTACGTCATAAGAAGCAGCGACAATTTACACGGCAGGGGATCATAAACCCATGGTCTGGAACAGTGGGAGACATCAAGACATTGGAATCGGGATTTTGGGGTGGAGTGCGTGATTAGCAGAGCGCAGCAGACCTTCCGGAATGGGAAAGCCGCTCGGAAGTCATCAGTAGGAGCGGCATGCGACAGTATATTTTTACTTAACTCACGGGTCATCAAAACAACTGAACCCGCTTGAATTCACCGCGCAATCTTAAAGCAGAACGGAGCAAGTTCACGTCTACTAACTGGAAAAGTACGCCAGTCTTGCCACCAGCTTGGGTGAATCTCGCTTCCAAGCCGAAGTATTTGCCGTAGAAGTTTCAGCAAGGGACGGGGTGGTGGGGGTTGTGGGCTGTACAGGAGAGCTTGACAGCAGAGAATCTTCCGAGGAGACACCTACTCCCACCTCACCCCCCTCCCACACCAGACAAGCGTTCTGACCCTGATCTCCTTACACTCTGAGGGGGCGGGGACTGCATCCTGGTCATAAGCTCTACTGTCAGATTTTTTTCTGGCGCTGCCCGGAATCAAACCAGCAACTCCGAAGGAAAAAAACTAGAATGAATTTGGCTATGTAAAGACGTTATTGAAACTAATATTACTTAGTCTAAATCAGTGAGGGGGAAAAAAAGACTCTGGAGCTGTTGGTTTGGGAAAAAGCGCTGGATAGTGTAGTCTGCTTGGATAGCTAATAAAGCATTTTATTGGCCGGAGTTCATGCCATATACTGATTGTGTCTACAGCGTAAGCGAAAGACACCACCGTAGTAATCAGAACTTACGCTGTATGAACCACAGTGGAGTCTTACAGTTTTTCCTGCCTGTCGCATCGGTTGTCCCAAAACAAATCACCACTGATTATGGGGCTACCCGTCAGATCACCTGTCCCCTACAGAGATCTGAAACCCACAGCTCATAGTGACGTCAAAGACCTCTGGCAAGAGGAATGGAACACACAAGCAGATAAATAAGCTTTAGTTCAGAATCGTCCAACCCCCTGCTTGGAAGAATTCTCACTATCTGCCACTGGGGGCCGGAAAGAAAACACTATTTGGTGTTGATCACACACAGGCCACTTTTGTGTTTTGTTTGTTTTTTTTTTACACACTGGAGGTCGTGTGGAACTGAGCCACTCTCTGTGAAACTGGTGCGTATAGAGTGCTGGGACTTACTGGCATTCATCATAAACAGTTCGCACAGCATGTCGTGTATTGAGCCACTCAGTGTGAGACCTGTGCTTATAGCGAGGTGGGAATTACCTGACGTTCATCATAACCAGTTTCCAGAGCGCCATGCACTGAACCACTCTCAGTGAAACATGTGTTTATAGAGTGATGGGCCTTACCTGAACAGTTTACAGCAGACTATAAAGACCCGGTATAGGCATCGTCCACCAAATGTGATTTGAGTTTTTAAAGACTTTTTTTTTCCATTTGATTTTAATATTTCTGTGGCTTTTTAAAAAAGCATTTTTTGAGGACATACTGATATCATTTTTTCTTATTTTAGAAAAAAATATTAAATTGATTCTGACGAGATGACAGCCCTGAAGCAAGCCCTGCCATCGGATGGGGTATCAATCGTGAACTGAATGAAAAGTGAGTCCTGATACTGTTGTGAGTAGAGTGCCATTGTTCCATTTTCTGTAGTCAACGCACAGATGACGCTGCCCTCTTTGTCCCAACAGTCAGACAGAAATACCTAGTCGTGAAGAAGACTTCATGATTGCCACCTTACCCCCCACCCCCACCCCACCCCACCCCCCAACCATCCATTCTTCCACCCTATCTCACCCCAGCCCCTTCCTTCTCTGGAGTGCAGATCACCATGACGTCCTTTCAACGTCGTGCCTAAGAATTCAACAACATGAACACTGTTACTTATGGCATGGGTACGGATATCAGTTAGAAACTAGGGTCACTTTGGATACAAGACAAGAAAGTGCAGAGAATTAACAGCCCTTGAAATTTCATTATATTTTCATATTTCGTGGTGACGATAAGAATACTTTCACTTTGGTACGAGTGCTGAGCGAAACACTACCTGCATTTCTTTTCACAATGTACACTCGCGTTTTAATAGTCCTGAGAGAGATTCCGAGTCCTAGCGCGTTTGAAGTTTCGAGCGACACTGTCAGACGGTGTATCCATGGACAAGATTGGTTTACCAAGCCGTTTCAACACTTGGACAGTCATCGCCATCATGTTGCTGTTGACAAGCAAAATATAACTACCTCAGAATGACGACAGACGAGACGTGCAGGGAGAGGTGGGGGGGGGGGGGGGGGGGGGGGGGGGGGGATCAGAGGATTCTTCGTTAAATGGGGGCAAGGTGGGGGTGGGGGTGGGGGATCAGAGGATTCTTCGTTAAAATGGGGGCAAGGTCAGAGACTGTAGACGGAGTCACTGGATTGGGATCTTGCAATGTTAAACAGACCTCGTTCTGTCTCTACCTTAAGGGGCTTATACCAACTACATCAGTGTGGTTACAGCGATTCGGTACCTGTTTGAAAGAGGAGGATTGGAACGGCCCAGAATCATTATGATGCTAAAGGATCTGAAACCACCACCACCACACATACTAACCGTCATTTGGGTGCGCAGACATGGGCGCTGGGGGAGTGTGTGTGTGTGTGGTGGGGGGGGGGGGGGGGGGGGGGGGGAACTCGGCGAAAGAAGGAGGAGGGAAAAAGACTAGGAAGGGAGGTGGTCAGGATGGGTCAGGAAGGGATTGTAGGCGGATGTGCGGGACTGTCTGATATTTCTCCTGTTTGTTGTGACCGTTGTTAACGGATTGTCGACGAGAGGGATGAAGCGGGGAGCTAGGGGTGGGGGTAGGGGGGGTGTCTCTCCCGGTTCCTCACATCCGCCCTAAACCTCATAGTCGCCCCCCCCCCCCCCCCCCCCCTTGTTTTCTTTTCTAGAAAGAGCGTGGGAAGGGTTCCATAAAATAAAAATAAACAAATAACAGACTAGCCCCACCCTACACCCACTCTTCTAACTCCATATCGGGGGTCAGCGGTGATGGATTTTCTTTCAAGTCTTTTTTTTGGTTTTGTAAGTCTTCTTTTGAGACCGCAAATAAGCCATGGGGGGGAAAAATCATAGCCTCCAACAAGCAAGCGCGTGCGAAGTTTCCGTGGCGTTTGACTTCACATCCAGTGAAGAGTTAAAGCTTGTTTAGGTTCCGTCGGTGAGTCGGCGGCCAGTGGTGGGGACTTAATTGATTTGGACTGGGTGTGTTGGTGAACAGATGAATCTTTCAGTTAGACTGTAAAGATTGAGACAAGAAGCGAGTGTGTGTGTGTGTGTGTGTGTGTGTGTGTGTGTGTATGTGTGTGTGTGTGTGTGTGTGGTGTGTGTGTGTGTGTGTGTGTGAGTGTGTGTGTGTGTGTGATGTGGTGTGGTGTGGGGTTGTGTGTATGTACGTGTGTGTGTGTGTGTGAGAGAAAGAGAGAGAGAGAGAGAGTGGTGTGTGTGCGTGTGTGTGTGTGTGTGTGTGTGTGTGTGTGTGTGTGTGTGTGTGTGTGGTGTGCCTGCGCGCGCGCCCGCGCGCTCCAAACTACATTGTAGCATGTCATTATTCCAATTATTGTGGATCTGTGCAGGCTGCCACATACCCAACACTTCGGGAAGCTCTTCTCTACAGCACGCACGTGCGCGCGCGCGCGCACTCTCTCTCACACACACAGACACATACACGCGCATGCATGCATACACGCACGCACGCACGCCCGCATAAGCGCACGCACGGACACACGCACACATACACACACACACACTCACACACACACACACACACACACGCACACGCACGCACGAACACGAACACACACACACACACACACACACACACACACACACACACGCACGCACGCACGCACGAACAAACACACACACACGCACGCACACAGAGTCACTCACTCACTCACACACACATACACGCGCAGCCGACTCCATATCGGCAATCAAATTTGACTCTAGAGCTTCCTCGTGTTAATATTTCAAAAATTTACACATCACTGAATCGATCCAAAGTGACATCATTGAGAACAAAGTATGATTGATTCATATATAATCAGTACAAAGGGCCATTTGGTTTTTACTTTAAAAAAAAAAAAAAAAAAATAGAAAAAGGAAACTTAAACAAAGAAAGAAACAAAACTTTACTTTCTAAAGTGATCGTGCAAAGCCTCGTGCATTCTCTTTAGTCCGCTTCAACTAGATAATCTCTTTTCCTTTCCAGTTTCTTACAATGCCACATTCACCACTTCTGCTTACGTCCTAATTCTTCGTAAAGAGATGCACATGTGCAAGCGCATGTGTTTGAGAGTGAGCGCACGCGCGCGCGCGCTTGTGTGTGTGTGTGTGTGTGTCTCTCTCTCTCTCTTTCTCTCTCTCTCTCTCTCTCTCTCTCTCTCTCTCTCTCTCCTCGCTGTGTGTGTGGGGGGGGGGGGGGAGGTGTGTGTGCGTGTGTGTGAGCGAGAGAGAGAGAGACAGAGGGTGGAGAGAGACAGACAGAGAGAGAGAGAGAGAAAGAGAGAATACAGAACAATTCGATGTTTGCAAAGCTTATGATAAAAAATGGTAGGCCAATCGACATCCAAAACGTGCGTAACACGAGATGCAGGACGTCACTGACGGGCACCGTATGTTGGATCCAGACTGACGGAGGTTGATCCTCATGCGTACAACAAGGCGCACATCACTGACAGGACCCTCCTTCCCTTTCTGGGCTACCCGTTGGCTTTCCTCGTCTCCTCCTCCATAGGTCTGAAAGCAAGAAAAACACCTGAAGCGTTTGAATGCATGCTCTGGAATTACTCACTGGACGCGCTTTTTTTCTCTCTCTCTCTCTCTGTCAGAAGTGCCGTTTTGTCTTGGTCAAAAGTATATAAGAAATCCCGACTCTGAAACGTTGTAGGCCCCTATTCTACAAGCCTGAAGATCCCGAAAGAATGCGAGACAATTATACGATGAAAAACGATGGTAACTCCTGGCCCTAGAACCTGCTGTCTCTACAGAAAAGGTCGTGCAAACGTCCAGCATGCGATCTCAGTGATAATTAACATACCGCTCTGATAGTTAGGTTCAAGTTTAAAGGGAAGGGGGCACGAGGAAGATTTTTTTTCTCCACACGGTGCTCTGTATTCTTTTAAAGTTCCTCCAGCGTGGGCGTCAGCAGGACCAGCAACGACAGCTGTTTCGCTCCGTGAAGAGCTCGTCAGGCTTGATTACCTGCTGATGAGAAACACTTCCCCACAGACAGACAGGAAACTCCCCTGAATCGAGTAGGTACCCCTGCCTTTAAGACAAGTGTCTAAAACGCAGTAGGATTCGGCAAAGGGAAAACAAAGATTTTGGATTAAAAATACCAGGCCTCCTGTTGATGCGCCATTTGTGTGTCACGACGGACAAAATGCTTTTTAGAAAATACACTTAAGGCGTCAGTCAATCCTCTAGAATTGAAAAATAGCCGTTATTTCACTTAACCCTTTAAAATTCAGCTGTGCGCGTCACCATAGCAGATCGAAGTCTGCTGCTCGACCACAAAAGTCGTTTTCCGGAATTTTTTCCCCAGCCAGTCAATGTCATCATCAAGATGACGTTGATTGTTTTTTTTTTGACACAGCCAAATACAGGCAAACCCTTCCGCACGACCTCTCACAGAAGGCAAGGGGAAAGAATGCACGACTCAAGGCTTAAGAAGATGAAAAAGGTGATTTGGGGTCCATGTCTGAAACGCCAATGAAACGATACAAATGCTCAATGATGACCTTTGGAATTCTTATTTGGGGGTCAGGTGAGTGCTTAAAGAAAACAATACCCAGCGGATGAAAATTCACAAGGATTGTAATTATATCTGCTTTTAATGAACCCCTAGTTAACAAAAAAAACCTGGACTCCGTGAACTTGAAGGGTTCAAAGGTTTTAATTTTTTTTTTTTTAATAGGTATCAAAATTTCCCCCAAAAGTCTTGAACTTATATAAAAAAAAAAAAAATGCCTTTCGGTGTTTGTTAAACACCGACAACTAAACGCTGCTCACAGTGGATTTGGTAATGCCTAGGTGTAGCTGTGCCGCGTGGAGCTGGAATGACTGGCACCGGAGTCCTGTCACAGAAGTGGCGCAGAAGATGAATTAACCAACATCACCCATCCATACCCCCCCCGCCCCACGCATCCCACCCCTACAAAAAGAAGGGAAAAAAAAAAGGAACTAAACAGTACTTCTTGAAAAAGTAGGCAAAGAGGTGACTTTGGCAACAAGCTTTATTGTTACAGGCGAGGTGACTTTGGCAACAACTATCATTGGAACAAGTGGAACAATAGCAGTTGCCGCCCAAGGTCATGTCCTTGCCTGAGCTTCCCCCCCCCCCCCCCCCCCCCCCCCCCCCCCCCCCCCCCCCCCCCCCCCCCCCCCCCCCCCCCCCCCCCCCCCCCCCACCCCCCCCCCCCCCCCCCCCCCCCCCCCCCCCACCCCCCCCCCCCTATTCTGCACATGTGCAAGATGTACAATCAAGATGTGTGTGTGTGTGTGTGTGTGTGGTGTGTGTGTGTGTGTGTGTGTGTGTGTGTGTGTGTGTGCGTGCGTGTGTGTGTGTGTGTGTGTGTGTGAGAGAGAGAGAGAGAGAGAGAAAAAGTATGTGTGTGCGCGCGCGGGCGCGCGCGCACGCGCGTGTGTGTGAGTGTGTTTGTTTTTAGTTTCTGAAAAAGTCGACAACATTGCAGCCGTCATTATTTGGGGATTTTGTTGACGAGAGTTTCATGTTTTCCCTGGCTGCCTGGTCGTTTGTTTTTTTGTCTCTATTTTTCGTAGGATTTATTTCTTTCCTTTACATTTTTTATTTTTTGTTTGTTTGTTTGTTTGCTTTGTTAAAGAAAGAGTGCAAGGTAATTCCCAGAAAACAGGTCATTCTCTCCCAGTCCACGTCATACAGAAGACAGTTGCTTTGTTTGATTTGCTTTCAAAGGTCATTCTTCCCTTGAGACGACAAGGGGGGCCATAGCGAAAACACAACCCCCGGCGACCGACCACCGGACTGCAAGTCCTATAAACAAACAGCTGTGAAGTCTCCGTGCCGTTTGACTCCCGGACCAAGCGAAGGGTGAAAGCTTGTTTAGGTTAAGTCGGTGACAAGTCGGTCTGTGTTAGAGTTAATTGACTACACCGTGTGTTTGGTGAGCGGATTAACTTTCAGTTTTTAAAAAGGGAGAGAGAGAGAGAGAGAGAGAGAGAGGGGGGGGGGAGAGAGAGACAGACAGACAGAGGGGGGAGAGAGATGATAATAATAAATGACTGAATGGTTTATGGTTTTTAACCATTTAGTCGATTTGGAATAGGAAATAAGAGGGATGGACTGTCGAAAAGAAATCATTGACTGAAAAAAAAAAAAAAGGCCCACTTAATTACAAGCGTATGAAATTAGTCGCGACGAGGATCGCATGAATTTCTTCCTCCCGTCTCCTTGCTCCCATTTACTTCCTTTCCTTTTCTTTTGTAGGTCTGAAAAAATGGCAGCCTCTGCCAGAATGTTCTCTGACATCTAAGGATTTGCTTTTTTTTTTTTCTCTCGCTGTGACTGCATGAAAGGTGAATGATGATGACATACATACCCACGTGCTCTCTCTCTCTCTCTCTCTCTCTCTCTCTCTCTCTCTCTCATATTAGTGTTTTTATGAATAGTTTGCTTATCATTGTAGAATTAGATTACCATGTTGCTATGTTGAATTGTCAGTATGAATGACATGTGCTGAAATAATGTATGCATGACAAGGACAGATTGTAAAGACTAGGCTTTGGCCAAAAATCTCCATCCTTGTGTATTAAAGATCAATCAATCAATCAGTCTCTCTCTCTCTCTCTCTCTCTCTCTCTCTCTCTCTCTCTCTCTCATCTGTAAGATGCGAAAAAAGAACAGTAAACAAACAAACACACACACACACACACACACACACACACACACACTCTCTCTCTCTCTCTCTCTCTCTCTCACACACACACACACACACATATACACACTCTCTCTCTCGCTCTCTCTCTCTCTCTCACACACACACACACACACACACACTTTCTCTTCCACATGAAAACCACTTGTAGTTTTCTAGTTTCATCATTAGGGTTTGTTTGTTAGTTTGTTTTCAGGTTGATGGGGTGGTGTCTTTTTTTTCCCCCGTCTAATATCACCTAGAGTGGATATACGTTAAATTTGAAACACACACACACACACACGCACACACACACACACACACACACTCTCTCTCTCTCTCTCTCTCTCTCTCTCTCTCTCTCTCTCTCTCATCACACACACACACACACACACACACACACACACACACACACACACACACACACACACAACACACACAGACCGTGCAAGAACGTATTCTCGAACGCATGGACGTTTCATTTGAGATCTCGCTGTCAGCATCCAGCTACTGTGTTCGTGAAGATGAATGGCACCAGTGACTTTGAACCAAAGTGATAGTCTACACCCGCCCTTCCAAAGGTCTCCGAGTCTTGTCATAGCAGATACAGTCAGACTGAACCTCGCTTCGACTTTCTCAAGTTGGTTAGCTGGTTGCTGGCTCAGGACGGAACCATCAGCATCTACCCGTTGAACTTGGTTTTCGTTGTTTTCTTATGGTTTGGCCCGAGGTCTGCTTTCCCCTTTTGAACCGATTTCCATTCCGTGTGTTCTTGAGGCTTACTGCAGTCGGGTGGCGAGTTTCTGGACTTGCGTTCGATCGGTAACATCAAGGAAACGTACACAACACTGGATATGGATTGCGCGTAAATTTCACTGGATATTCTCCAGAAAAATAATGAACGGAACGAGAGTGAAGAGACATTCTAGCGCACTCAAACGGTTGTTCCGACGAAGTCTCCGAGGCTGTTTGAAGACCAGCTGTGCGCTACATACGTCTGTTGAGTGTGGCAATGACGTCAGAGAGGTTGTAGTAACTGAGCCTCATACAATCCCTTGTGATGGCTGCAGCTGTTGGAACCAACGAGAGCGATGTTGATTTCGTTAGGTATCCCGTCACCGAGTGCATGCCAAGTCGTACTTCGGGACATCTTGTTTGGGGAGAGTGGTTGACCAGGTAATCAGTAGGCTGCTGGCAAAGTTTAGAAGCTACAGCCCCACTCCATTAGTCTGTCCGGTCCCAAAGCGTCTGTCTCTCTGCACACTCTTCACGCCCACGCAGACCAGCTGTGCCGTTCTGGTCGTCCAAGACAAAGAACTTGGCGTCTCTAGAGTTAGTCCTTCACAGAATTCTTCCACTGCCCTAAAGGTGTGTTCGTGCACATTGGGATCCAGAAGAGGGTGATAGCGGAACTGAAGGGTCAGAAATTCACCCGGGATACCGTTCAGAAGAAAGCACCGAGCAGACCGGCGTGGGGAATCAGTGCTGCAGCCCTTTATGCCCAAGGTGCAACGGGCAGTGAGTGATGGTGAGGGTCTGTGCCTCATCCGATAGGTAGGTATAGCAATGATTCTGCTGGATGTTGGTGTCCAGCTGACGACAGTTAAACGCTTCGTTTTAAAGAAAGGAACCAGTTCTGGCGTCGGTAGTCATCTCAGCTCAGCCAGATACGGTGACCTTCATCTGTAATGATCTCATGCAGTCCTGTCCGTCTGGCTACAGCCAGCCTTAGGATGGCCTGCTTTATTTTTCTCTGGCAAGCCAGGTCCGTGGGGTCAGCTAGTTCGCCTTTCTGAATGGATGAACAGTGCCGACATTCCCCGTGCCGGGTGCTGGCGCTCTCCCTGGCAAGTCGACTGGCTGATACCGCTGCGGGCTGCTTGTCACCTCATGGCTTTGCGCCTCTCAACATGGATCAAGATCATTCCATCGGCATGCCCGTTCCTTCCTCCGCCCCCCACCCCACCTCCACTCCACCTCCCCCATGTCAAAACAGACTAATTAGAAAAAATTAGTTCATTTGTAATGAGCTACACGAATTACGCTCGCACGCATGCACAAGGAAAGATATGCTAAGGCTGCAGATGCGAGAGAGAGAGAGAGAGAGAGAGAGAGAGAGAAAAAATCAGCCTTTTTCTTTAAAAAAAATCTCTCTCTCTCTCTCTCTCTCTCTCCGTCCGTAGGCAAACTCTCGCCATTTTCCCAACGATTGCTTCCCGTTGAGGATGTTCCCCCAACCTCACTCTTCCTCCAGTCCTGGCCCACTGCCGCCCAAATACCTCTGATCCCCTCCCTCACCCAGAAAAGTGCACTACGTCAGTGCACATACCTGCAGTCAGCAGGCCAGAGGCTCGACACATACTTCCTCCAGCTGTTCCGGATCTTTTTTTTTTTTTTTTTTTTTTTTTTTTTTAGCGCCGGTTCGGAAACGTAAAGTAAAAAAAAAAATGGCTATGGAGGGTAAAATTGTGCATCAGCTTTTCCCCTCCTCGTTCTTCCTTCAAATTGCCTCCAGGTGCAAATGGCGTGCATTTTTTTTTGTTCGATCAGTCAAGTCATGTCAAGCGTTAAACATGCCACTGTGATTAGATAGTTCTGTTAAAAAAACTTGAAAGGGTTTTGCTGAATGAAGTCACAATTTTCTTTCTTTCTTTTGTTTTGCATAACATCATAGGAAAGCTAAACAAGACTAAATTGAAGTTACTTCATTGCCGCCCACCCCCACCCATCTCCCGCCCGCCGCGAGCCCCCCCCCCCCCCCCCCCCCCCCCCACACCCCCCCCTACACCACTTTAAATCAAAAACATTCGTTGACAAAGTCACGAAATTATTACAATTGTATCCAAGCTTTCCCTTTGATGTGGTCTCCATGGTCAGATGGGATCCGACGAAAAAAAAAAAAACAAATGAATGAATGAAATAAAGCAAACAGAAACATAGAAGGCCCGTGGTCGAACCGATCCTGGATTTGCTGTGTGAGCCGATTCATGAGGGGGAAATATCCGCAGGGGTAGCAATAATAGGTATGGACTGAAAAAGTTACTTCCCTTACGCTTCTTCCCCCCCCCCCCCCCCCCCCCGCTGTGCAAACTTGCAAATGTGTATGGTTATATCAAAAGCATTTCAAGACTCAGTAACTTCATATGCTCCGTGGATTTTTTTTTCTTAATGGATCATGGATCCGCCGTTTGATCTATTCCACTCCACGGATCTTTGTGTGTGTGTGTGTGTGTGTGTGTGTGTGTGTGTGTGTGTGCATGCGAATATTTAATTGGAGGGTGTGAAGCGGAGGGTGGATGTCGGAGAGGATCAGATGTTTTGGGAGGAAAAGGGTGGTGGGGGAAGGGGAGGGGAGCAGGCGGGACTCCTGCACATGTAAGGATCTGTCTTCGTGGGTGCTTTTTTCATTACTGCAGGTTTGTTGCTGAGATTTGAACAAATCGAACAAATTTGATGAAATCGTTCACAGATCTGGTTACGATACATAAGGCAGGCAGATCCCATCCTGATTTCCAGGACACACAGCGTCAGCTGTACGGGCGAAAATGCAACCACCTATGCCTCCAAGAGCGATTCACGAAATGCGAAAGAATTTCTGTTTTGCAAGACGCCTGACGACTTTGAGAAAAGAGCTGGACCCTTCACATCGTTCTCACACCAAAACAAGTATCTCAGCATACTCACCGCCCTTAGATACTATACGCTGATTTTCATGAGGTAAATACCTGTCTGGAATTCTTTACCTCTACATGGTGTGGTACGACACACCTTTCCATTTGTCCTCTTCGTCTGTGCTTGCAGTGAACTCATGTTAGTTTCTTTGAGAACCGGAGCTATCTATTGCAATTACAGAGCTGCACAATCGCCCACAGGAGACAAGAGACGTTTGCGAGAGACATAGGAGACATTAACAATGTTTTTATTGTAACTAGTATTCCCGCCCCATAGAGTTGTGGTGGTCTTCATTCCCAAGAGGACAAGCTCCATGGCAAAGTGGTTGTGTTCTACTGTGTGCATGCAAAAAGTCTTTTCGGTGGGCAGGCTTCAGGTTGGGTTGCCCGACACAATAGCTCTCTGTTGACTATGGATACACTTAACTTACTGGGACAGTTAAGTTCGCCTGGAAAAAGGGTAGGGGGGGGCATTTTGTGTTTATTATCTCAGGTCTCATTTGCATTGTAAATAGTAATACTTATATCTACACGTGTGTGTGTGTGTGTGTGTGTGTGTGTGTGTGTGTGTGCGTGCGCACGCGCAATAAAAATCACAAAATAAGATGTTTTGTCTACAAGTTATAGCTATGATATGTTTTTAAACCTTCCCCCCCCATCGCCCAACTTTTTTCAGAAATGCACTTTCAGCATGCTTCTGGATTTTCCATTTTTCAGACAGGGGACAAGGAAGGGGAGAGAGTGGTGGCAGGCTGTCTGATGCCAGGTGAATCTGGACAGGACTGTCTATGGACTACACAGCTAAGCGGCAAGGAACAGATCATCCAACACCATGGTCAAGACAGGACAGGAGAAGGCCAAAGTGCTGGATGGGCGGGCGGCTGACCACTGCTGAGAAGATGGTCACTGGATCCAGGGGAAACGATGACAGGTAAGGGTTAGAGTACTGCACACATTCATCCTCTGACATACAAGTGATTCAATACTCCTTTAATATCCGAACAGACTGAGTTTTTTTTTTTCTTTTTTTATTTCATTGATTTGATCCAATAGCTCCAAAAGTAAAAACGACAAACAGCAGACAAAACAGAACTGACAGAACAGGTAAAATACAATCCAAACCACACAACACTAAAAAGCAGGTAAAACTCAAACACAGCCGTATTAGGGCACATCACAAGCAAGTCAGGCCATCAGAAACAAAATATATTCTGAAATGAATATCAAGAAGTCTATGACAGGGTAGTAAAACTATTGTCATCACATGGCAAGTAAAATCAAGTCGTGCTAAGAGGACCATCTATAATCCCCTTGATTTTTCACTCTCAGATTTTAAAAAAAGACGACCAGATTAGAACAACAAAAAAAGTGGGTATGTCATAAATTAATCAGATGAAAAAAAAATGAATAATAATTTCCATCACAAAGACAGAAGTATGACCCATACAGGCATAAAGCAGCATATGATGGTTAAGAAATACAAAAATTAATCCAGGCAGAATCAAAGAAAGTGATAAGAAAGGGGGAAGTTCCCAGCACAGAATTCCCAGAAGGTCATTAACAGAAAAAAAGGAAAAAGAAGCCCTGTATGGCTTTAGAAGTAAAAAGAGTTGTTTTTCTCTAGGAGAGCCATTCTTCAGCATTCTCCAAGACACAAAAATCTACCACCATCTCTCCAAACATCCACTGTGACAGCAGTGATGGCAATGCTTCATAAATTAGAACAGGCACAAGAATCAAGTAAGCAGTCAAATGCACCACAGATACAGATGGACAAATGTGAATGTCTTTCTCCAAAATATAATGCACACAAACATCAAAACCCCCAGACAGCTCTCCCTTATCTGATATGATAGGATTTCAAAAGATCATTTTCACCTGATCTTATACATTAAAAAAAAGAATTATCACAGTATGTACATTTCCCCAAGTACCTGCAGAAACACCGTGTCCATCAAAACATAAACAGCATCATTTGTAACCCAAACCAGCCAATCCTTTTCATCTGTATTCTTCTATCAAGAAGGATGGACAAATGCAGCTTCTTATATTGACTGCCATTGTATCTACCTCACTATGAGACCAACAATCTGAAAAGTCAATGAGAGACGTTGACGTGACATGTGCCCCTTATCAGCAGAACAACAATCTGTATCTGTATATGACAGACCATGGCTCTTCAGAGCAAGTTACTTAGTTTTGAGAGGCAGGGGAGTTTACAGCTCGCCCGCAGCTGCAGAGGCCAAGCCGTGAATGCAGGTCAGGGAAGGGGTGTTTTTTCTGCAGGCCGCTCCCCACCAGCCAGCTAACCGCGCTGTATTCAGCAAACTGAATGCCATCTGTGCATAACGGTCTGGCAGCAATGTGTTCGGCATTGTTGAGCAGCCATTACAAATGGGACTGCCAGTTTGATAATTAGTGGCTGTCATAAAAAAATGTAATATATCTGCAATCTCGAGATGACTGAATTGGTGAATTCCCGACAGTTCTTTCAATACCAAACTCGACTAGGTTTATTTTCCTGTACATAACGTTGATACGGCATGAAAGCTTGTACGCAAGTGGTCAGGCAATATTAGAACAATGACAACACGCACAAAATTGTGCAAAAATAACGTCATCTCTCTCTGGGTATTTAATTTTCCCTACTTAACTAGTACACAAGTTTGATACATGCCTCTGCTCGGACTACAGGAACAAAAATGTTGGATTAGAAATGTTTAAGGCTTCTTTGTTTGCTGTCTCACTAGATATCTCAGGCAGGACGGAAAAATAAAGCTGTGAGACTTGCACAGATAGCGCCCCACATAAGGCTTCACACGGCAGAGGATGTAGCTAGACCTGCATTATGCTGTAGTATGGTTATCATTGAACTGCTGGAGAAATCATGTCAAGCGCTGTATTCAGGTGATGTTTTCTAGGATGTTCTTTGTGTCCTAAGCATTGCTGCCACTCTCTACATTTTTTCAATACTTCTATCATTTTTTTTTTGTCTTTTGTTTGTTTTTCTTTGGTCATGGCTACAAAAATGACACGCAGCTTCAGATAATGAGTGTTCAAAGACATTGTGTAGCAGTCCTGAAGATGACAGTATAAGCAGCAGTGAAAAGCACCCAGTTCCATACTTTCTTTCATGACTACAAGGCAGAATCCCCAATGTCACACACCAGTGTGGTCCCATTGGCACAAGTCCTGCATTGAAAAGGGTAACATTGTAATATGAAGACAGAAGCTGTGCTATTGTCAGCGTCTTAACTCCATGCTTCATGGAAAACTTTTCCATTGCATCATACAACCACCACACATACAAACATTTTCAATGTTAGAACATACTAAAGTTTTCTAACAACACTATACACGCGCACATGCGCGCTTAGAAACAAAGAAAAAACTTGTTGTGGACGAATTGGCAAGTCTATTGATTTTAGCTATTCTGTAAGGGCAATACTGAATCAAGGGCAGATAAAAACACTTCTTTCAAGCCAGTCCTGTCAAAATCCAACAGATAGCCTCACCAACAACTAATTTCTATCAAAAATAACACTTTTTAAGAGTATTTACTTATGAACTGTGGCCAGTTATTGCACTTACTTTATCTATACATGTACAAACTTAACTCCGTGTTAATACACTAAAAATAAAACTTATCATCATCTGATGACGTATCATTTTATCATATTCTAAGTCAAACCGTTTCACATAAATAATCAAAGAATACAAAATATTCCCAATTTAAAATGTTTATTTTTAAGATGGCTGGACAAATTTTTTCATAAGTGGACCTTGTGAATATCTATAGGTATAAAAAAAATCGTATCACTAAATTAAAAAAATTAAAGCATGTGGTAAGTAGATATCCTTCACTTAGAAAATTTCAAGTGTCCCTTCATGACACAACACATTCAATGACCTGTGTAGTTATCCTTGGATTGAATCTGACATCATAATCGTAAGAAGTCAAAATCCTGTTGAAGAAGTTGCAGTTTGTCCCATCACCAAAGCACTAAGTATCTCACAGACGCTACAAAGTTAAGTATCTCGCAGAAAGCGGTTACAAAAAATCTTGACAAATTAAATCCCTACAAAACAAGCACACCAGGGTATTGGCACAGAACACCTTAAGAAACTGAAAACCAAGGATACATCCATCCTAAACTATCACTGGGTGTCCTTGACCAGAGATCCATCTGCCAGGCCCCAGATATTGGTACTCATAGCAGGATTTTCATGTATTACTTAGAGACAACAGCCTCGTGTTGTGCTGACAGTGACACACATCTTTTCCAACTCTGGATGTCAAACACAGCAACTACAGTCAGAAAACATCAGGGGAGGAAATCACACGAGACATCATCACGATGGACTTTGTTAGTACTTTTGTTGACAGGGTCAACATTGCCTCCTGATCCATAAGTTACAACTGAACAGAGTCATCGAAAAGTCAAAGAACAGACAGCATGCAACTGTACATAGCATGTGGTCCACAGTTCATCACAGTTTGATGAGGACTTCCAAAGGAAATGGATCAAGCCAAGACTCCTCTAAACCAAGCTAGCAACAAGAATGACTGCAATATGGACATAGGATGGAACAACAATGGAAGCAGAGTGAGGAAGTAGACCACAGCATAATTCTCTTGTGTCTGTCTCAATCATTCAAATGTAAGGATTTTGAAAACTAAATCAGAGCATGTCTGTTTAGAACCATAAAATCAAATCCTTTCAGCTGCAAAGTTTTTTCTTTTGCATACTCAGATCACATTGCTGCTGGTGTAAAAATCATTATTAACATGCTGGACTGTGTCTCCAACAAAAATTAAAAAACCCACCATCCTGGCTTGCTTGCCATCCGGAAGGCTGAGAACCCATTGTGAAAGCTTTTTCAAATTCAGCTCTCTATGTAACATCAACAACAGGCTCCTCCAGCAGACGGTCAGGAACTGAAACTTATTGCTGTAGTCCACTATGGCATGTCTGTGTCAAGAGAAACTTGCAACAGGTTGCATAGTTGAAACAATCTACTTACTAATTCACCATCTTTCCATTCAAAATGCATTTTGTCTTTGATACAAACAAGATACACTTTATAGAGCTGAAGGTAAATTTCTTTTTTTTTCCCCACAGTTCATCCACTTTTCGTGATGCACCAAAAATAGTAATGTCCTGTGATTGGTAGGAGCCACCAAAATGTTTGTTCGAAATTCACCACCAAAATATGGAACTCTCAAAGGCCTTAGATCTTGCCACCTCATTCTTACCTCCATTTGCAGGAGATATAAGAGCAAATCACCAGATCATCAATAATTTCTCTGAAAAAAAAAAAAAAAGATTCTGACTGACTGTCAACATGGATTTAGGAAGGGAGGGTTATGTGAAATTTCAGCTCCTCCTCCTCCTCAATGATCTTGACAGAGGAGGGCAAACACACACCCTATTCCTCGACTCCAGTAAAGCCTTTGACAAGATTCCCCACCACCTCCTCCTCCTCCCAAGGTTCCTTCATCACTGGGTCTGAGGTTCCATCTTTCATGTGGATAAAGAGTTTCCTCCTGTACATGACCCAACACTTGTGGGGCTTTGGTTGCAGGCTGAGCATGTCATCTTGGACATATCACAAGGTTCTGTGCTCTGCCCCATCAATTTCTTGGCCTACATTAATGAAGTGTGCAGGAGCATCAAAGCTCAGGTCTACGTGTCTGCTGACAATGTCATTCTCTGCCAGCAGATCAATGGAGTTTCCACCTCACTTAAAGATATAGCCAGATCTGAACAAACTGGAAGAGCTGGTATCAACACAGTTGATGAGCTTTGGTGATGACAAATGCCACATCTTTGCCATCTCAAAAAAAGGAAATCAGCCCTTACCAACTTCTAACCAACAGTCAGTCTCCAGGGATAATGGCACCGAGTACTTGGGTGTTGAACTGACAAAAGACAGACTCTTGGGCCTTCACATCCATGCCACGGCTGTGTAGGCAAACAAGATCTCACTCTTCTTCTGCAGAAACATCTGTGGATGCTTCACCGGAGTTCTTACAACTGCTACAAGGGTCTCGTTCAACCAGTGAGGGAATATACTATTACAGAACAGGACTCCCATCAGCAATATCTGAACAGTCTATAGTGCATATTCAGAGACTTGCTGCTAAAGAATGCGACACATCATGCGGGAATTCAGGATCACGACATGGCTCTGAGCTCATCTCAAGACTCAAGCTAGTTTCCCCAGAGCTGCAGGACAACAACAATGACCATACAGATGCACATGACTAGAAACCGTCTGGTCGACCAGCGACCCCTGGACGATGCACTGCAGCCTAACCTCTGACCATCTAACCATCCACACAGGACAGCCAGAGAAACTGCTAGTCCAACAATTTAATACTAATCTGACACCTACATTCCCTCTTCCCCACCACCATCTATGTTTGGAACGTTTGTTCTTCTCTCATTAGCATTCTGTCTACTCCTCACCTGCCTTTAGACCAGATGTCAAGGTCTGAGCCAACCCATAGCCTCACTGACCTCTCCCCACCAATCTTCCACCCTCCCCCTCCATCAGCCTTCATCAGCCAGTTCTCCAAATGCATGTGGATTTATTGCCCTACTCTAACTGGGCCTTTCACAATAGTAGAATTGCCCTACTCTAACTGGGCTTTTCACAATATCAGAATTGCCCTTCTCCAACTGGGCTTTTCACAATATCAGAATTGCCCTACTCTAACTGGGCTCTTCACAATATCAGAATTGCCCTTCTCCAACTGGGCTTTTCACAATAGTAGAATTGCCCTACTCTAACAAGGCTTTTCACAATAGTAGAATTGCCCTACTCTAACTGGGCTTTTCACAATAGGAGCATTGCCCTACTCTAACTGGGCTTTCACAATAGTAGAATTGCCCTACTCTAACTGGCTTTTCACAATATCAGAATTGCCCTACTCTAACTGGGCTTTTCACAATATCAGAATTGCCCTACTCTAACTGGGCTTTTCACAGTATCAGAATAGCCCTACTCTAACTGGGCTTTCCACAATAGTAGAATTGCCCTACTCTAACTGGGCTTTTCACAGTATCAGAATTGCCCTACTCTAACTGGGCTTTTCACAATATCAGAATAGTCCTACTCAACTGGGCTTTTCACAATAGTAGAATTTTCCATCTCTAACTGGGATTTTCACATTACAAGGAAGAGCAGCTGAAAATGACCAAAACATGAGAGCTGTCAGAATTTTTACTCTCCCAAGCGACCTGCACCCACATCGGTATTTGCCAGGGCAAGCACACATATGTAGACCACACTGCCTTGAACAGTGTCAGGTCAGCCCTCCTCCTCCTTGCTGGGATGAACAGGGAAGTGGTAGCAGCTTCAAGATCCACATAAAAGGCACACCGAACATGGAACCCTGTGTAGGTCCAGTACGTCCACAAATCTTTCTCTTTCATAATTTCAAGTCATTTGAGTTTTCTCATTCATCCTTTCTAGTGATGCAATAACAGTCACAAGCAACAACAGAAGTTTGATGATTTTGATGACTTTCTCAAAGAGGGTGATAAACAACCTGTGTGGGAGGTGCTCGTGTGCAAAGCAAATACAACAAAAATGCTGTCCACCATGAAAGACAAAATGAACACACTAGTGCTTTAAATATCCCTGGAATGCGCAGAAAACAATTAATAATAGAAAACAAAATCTGACAATGAAATAGACCTGACCAAGTGTAAATCGGTAATGATTTGGATTGGCATAACAGGACATGCTGAATAACCTACAGCTTAATCCTGATGTGAACAAGATTGCATAAGAGTCCATATGCTAAAAGCTCTTCATCTCGCCCCCACCATATCATACCACGCTGAGTAATTCATTTATATAGTAGGTATGCTCTAAATATGGTCACAAACACTGTTCTCAGGGTGTAACAATTGAAATATAAAATATAACAAATAATAGAAAGTAAGCTAATATAAAACACATGAGATCAGTTACTATCTATCAACTCATCTTATTTATAGTCCAGCCAATTAGAGGCATACACATGTTATAACTTGAAATGATACAGAGCACTGCATTCACTTGAAAATAACATGTTTCACTCTCACTCCTCCTGCTTCAAACATGTATTCAACATGCTTAAAAACATATACTTCACATAGCCAGGTCTTGGTGCCTATGTGCAAACAATTCTACAACAGGCCCTTATTTCCCATACACACATACAAACAAAACAAACAACAAACAAACAAAAAATGCAAAATCACTTTGAGCTGTATATCTAACTCTGCAAATTTTCTGAAATCAACAATAATACCAACACCAACGTATGATATGAATGTTCCAGGATTTTTTTTAAAAGTAAATTTAATATTCTTACACACACACACCACACACATGGATAAAAAAAGAAACATGTGTTATGTATTTTTACCATTTCAATATCAAGTGGCAAGCTTAAGTCTGAACAGGCAATTAACAGACAACATGCAAACTAAACAGACTACATACAGCTGGTATGTTTGACTAAAATATAAGCTTAAAAAAGAAAAAGGAAAAACCATGGCAGCATACAAATTTTAAAATGCAAACATTCTCACGACATACACATATATCTGTATTAACTGCATTCTGTTTTCAGGCTGAGCACTGATGTCCATGTACGTTCTTCAAATGCAAAGTGTCCAAAGGGACGCAACTGCTGCACATTTAAGCCATCCCCTGCACACCTGAAAATGCCTCCCCTTCTGGACACTTTTAGCTCTTGTTCATTTACCAAGTTTTTAAAAAAAAATATTCTGTCAGAAATCACCAGTAGTTACTGCCCCTACAAAGTGCTTTGGTAGACTAGGAAGATTCACCAATTGCATGCAAGCACAGGACTGAAAACTACACAGCTTCATTTCACAGTGCAGATGGAACTTTCTGAAAATGTGCTGTGAGCAAAACAAACACGCAAACAGACAAATCAAATCTCTAATATGGCAACCGTTCGTCAAAATGATTATTTCTGTGCACTGGAGATCATTATTCATACTGCTTACAGTTCATGTATCTTGCTTATCAGAGACAGCAACTCTTTCAAAATGAATTACAAAAATTGTGGGGACAGAAATGTTGGTCATGTCTCTCTGTTGGAATATGCTTGGTCACCTTCTACATACATTTTTTTTTTAATGAGATAAGCTGTCACATGTCAGCCTAGCCATACGTCACTGATGTCATTTTCTCTGTTACTGAAACTTACGCTGGCTAACCCATTGGTCATCCATCAGCTGTGAACACACAATGTTGGCCATTTCCATTATACCAAGAATCTATAAATTCCTCTTCCAAATTGCACATGCCTAAATGACACCAGCTGTTCATCTCCCCATACACAAGGTCTCTGTTAGGTACATCATACCCAATATGTGAACATGTCCTGAAAACAAAATCATCTGAAAAAAGTACTGTGCACATTAGAAAGTCAAAAGTGCAAAAAAAAAAAAAAAAAATGTGCAAACAATATCCATCCTTGTGCATACAAGGTAATCGACAGTGCAAAAAATAGCAATGTGCAGCAATATCCACCCTTGTGCATACAAGGTAGTCATCACAGTAGAATAGTCAGTCACAAATATGAAGACAGGAATAGAATTTGAGAAAAGGGAAAAAAAAAAAGGAAAAAAAACAAGAAAATCCCCATGAAATAGCAGTAAAAAATTTCCAGTGCAGAATATCTACAAGGTGAGAATAATTTTTCATCTATCTTCTGCACAAAAAGGAGTAACCACATTATTTTATGGGTTTAAGGGAGTCTAGTATGTGTTGATATAAGCACTGCACACTTGAAGATGAAAAGTACATGAAATATATGTTACTGACCAGACCAAAAATATCACAGTAAGAAGCCAACAGACAATGATTATGTGCATTCACATTTCATTCTGTCCACATGTATACCTATCAAGAATACAGAAAGAAAAGGAATCATTTCATTACATGAAGAAAATATTTCCAAAAATGGTATTCCAAAATATATGCATTATGTCACCTATTTGAATCGGACATCAATATAACAGTTTTTCCTTGGAACAGAGAGCATATAAACTTTCTTATATCAAATTTTGTATCACACAAACATTAAGTTCCTGGTTCCTCCTCCCCTCTCTCATTCCCTTCTCCCCATCATCCATCCTCCCACTCCCCAGAATCTTTAACTTTTTTTTTTTTTTCTTTTTTTTTTTTCCTTTTCTGGTGTCCCACCACATTCATTCATACCCTGGTCTCATACTGCCCACAGCTTGAATTTTCCCACCACACCAGCATCCACGCAGAATTCACTGAACACCTTCACGGTCCACAGACTACTGGGAAAATTCATTAAGCTGATGGTGACACACCCTCCCAACCACTCCAAAGAGCATGCTGACTTAGTGTGGCTCTGCAGCAGAGTATTGTCACCACCAGCAGGCTTGGCTGGTGACTCAACACCAGTGTAAGGTCTGCCCCTGCTGGTGAGTGGCTCTTGGAAAAAAAAAAAAAAAAAGCAACATAAGTGAGCAGAGAACGGTGGGCGGTTAAAAAAGAGAATGGGGGATAGACAGCAGACAAAGCCACCTGTATATCAAAATTATAAAGATACAATCTATCCCTGTAAAATTGCACAAAAAATGTATTCAACAAAAAATCAACCTACTCTGTCGTAAGTACTATAAATTTTGGCTCCATACTTGGCTAAAGGTGCTTAGCTTCAACCTGCAACAGCAAATGTTTGGCTCCCCTACAAAGCTAGAGGCTCTCAACTTCAAGCTAATGATGCTAATATTTGGCTCCCATACTTAGCTCAAGGCTCTCAACTTCAAGTTAATGCTGCTAATATTTGCCTCATGTACTTAGCTAAAGGTTCTTAACTTCAAGCTAATGCAGCTAATATTTGCCTCACGTATTAAGCTAAAGGTGCTTAACTTCAAACCAGTGCTGCTAATGTTTAGCTCCCATACCAAGCTAAACACTCTCAACTTGATGCTACAGCTGCTAATACTAGGGTCCCATGCTTAGCCAAAGGAAGTAACTTCAAGCTAATGCTGCTTTGTACTATCTAGAGATTGTCACAGAGGTAAAAATAACAACCATTTGGAACAGTCACAGCAACAACTGTAGACATACTCAAATCATGTAAGGATATATTTCTAAAAATGCAATCAACTTCTATCATACAATAAACAGTAATTTCTGGTTCCAGACCTCCATACTAAGGTAAAGACACATAACTTCAAGCTAATGAGTTGTACTATCCATTGATTATTACACAGGTAAAGCGCTTGGAACAGATCTGTTATTTGCAATGCACGTACTGCAACAAAGGCTGAAGACATACACAAATTACGCAAGACTGTATTTCTCAAAAGGCAATTAACCTGTTCTACCTCTTAATAAAAATAGCGATTTGGGGGCTCCCATGCCAAGCTTAAGGCGCATAACTACAAACTAATGCTGCTTTTTTATTACCCACTGGTTATCACAGGGCTAAGATACAGATTCATCATTTGCCATGTGCTTACAAGAACACCAGCTGAACACAGACACAAATTATGCAAGATAGGCACTGCCTTTGGATCTTGTAAAGGCTTCTCAGAACACAGACAAGATATAGATTCATCATTTGCCATGTGCTTACAAGAACACCAGCTGAACACAGACACAAATTATGCAAGATAGGCACTGCCTTTGGATCTTGTAAAGGCTTCTCAGAACACAAGACAAAAGCACACAAAGAAGGTTGCTTCCATGTGACGGATGTGAAAGGGAAAAAACTTGGTGGGTATGATAACCTTGTACATTCCACTCTAATTTCAAACTCACTGAGACATATTCTCTCTCTCTCTCTCTCTCTCTCTCTCTCTCTCTCATATGTGTGGCTGATGTGACAGACAAAAAAAAAAAAATTGAAGAATGATACTGCATATTCCATCAAACTACACGGCAATTCAAAATTCTTCCCTCGACACCCTCTCTTACTATCTCACTCTCTCTTGGTCTGGCTGACAATAAGATCATGTGTTCCACTTAAATTACACGAGAATACTTAGGCCGGCCTTCCCTCTCTCCTCTCTGTCTGTCTGTCTCTATCATAACTCATCACAGGCAACAGCAGGGTTGTAGTCAGGTGCTGGAACGAAGATGGCAGCTCCTCGGGGAGTGAAGAGGATGTCATTGCCCACACTGTCCGACACAGTGAACGGGGCATCAAAGCCCCCCTGTGTGTTGCTGCCAGGCCCATGTCTTTTCCCATGGAGATGATGGGTCTGCACAACAAAACACAATTAAAACAATAACGCATGCATGTCTGCTGCTGTTTTAATCCACTTCTATCCAAAAATCAGATCAGACTTTTTTCATTTCAGGTTTTGGCTCGGTGTTTTTGCGTGTGTGTGTTGTAACTTGTACCTAGTGCCATTTCTAACTTGCTTCGCTGCCCTGATGAGGTCTTTGTTGTTGCCTAGGCTGTGAACACGACTTGCTCTTAAGTGTACTACTACTGGGCGGATCTGTGCGAGTGTGTGTGAATGAGGCACATATGCATGCTGCTTTGTTCTCCAATTTAGAATGTTTTCAAAGTGACAGCACAAAGGAAATGTAAATAGTGAGGGCATGTGCATGCTTGCACACATGTGTGTGCTTGTGCACACACAACTTGATTTGTAAAATTTAACATTTTTGTACAAAGAGTGATGATTTACTTTTTTTTTTAAAATTGAAAAGCAGTGTGTGTGTGTGTGTGTGTGTGAGAGAGAGAGAGAGAGAGAGAGAGAGAGAGAGAGAAATGAAACATGTTTGTGTGTGAAGCATGTGTGTGTGTGGTGCGTGTGCATGTGTGTGTGTGTGTGGTTTGGTTGGTTCTTCAATTTAACATGTTCTCATAAAAAATCATAATATACAAGAAATGGATGAACTTTGGTGTGTGTCTGTGCCTGTCTGTGTGACTGTGTTCTGCAGTTTTACACCTTTTCACTAAATTGTTAACAAAAACTACAAAAGACTTAACAGTATGGTGTGCGAGTGTGTGTGTGTGTGTCTACGAATAGTTAATTCATGTCCTAGTTTAAACAGGGAGTAAAAGCAAGGATGTTATCTATGGGCAAGTTTAAAAGTTGATACATCTGGGTGTAACAAGACCATAATGCAGATGAAGCTGAAGACATTTCAGGCCTCTTCAGGAGGAAATCCGTGCTGAGGCAATATGAAGGTTGATGAAAACATGGCCAAAAGAATTGTGAAAAACAGCTCACTCTAGGCTGAATGGAAGAAACGCAAATCAGGTTGCCCACGCACCAATCAGAGGAATGAACCATGACAGAGAACACTGGCAACCTCTTACGTCAAGATCAGGTTTTACACCCAAAGGTATCAACCTCTTGTCTTCTGTCCAAACTGTAAAAATTGTAGATCAAGAGGAGAGAAGTAAACATTCTGCCTTGCTTTTCGGCTGTTACCCTTCATTGGTTATCGTGTGTGGCAATTCACTTCCAGGGCTCAGGTTCACTGCACACCTTGAGGGAACAGTTCATCTAGATGGGCTGCCCTCACCACTCCAGCCACATTGCCTGGTATTCAACAACGTTGGCCTACCGCATGTACGTAGCAGAAGGCAGACAACCAGCCAACTAGATCAACAGGAAGTGGTGACTGACTTCAAGACAACCTATGGACCTCTGACAGGTAAGGCAAAAACACACGTACCCTCTTCCCTCTTGATCTACGCACACAGCAAGAGTGATTAGAGATAGGAGCAGCACTGATCTTGCCATAGCTTCTGCAGTACTGGTTTGCTTTCAGTGTAACCCTAGACACTAAGCAAAATTATGATTTTACAGGCAATCTCAGTCAATATGACCACAAACAGACATCATTTAGAATCTTAAATGTACCTGAAGGTACCTTGTATCTGATAGGATGTTCTGTGTGTTAACTTTAAAATGAGTTAAGGGAACAGAGAAGGTTGTGCATGTGTCAGCAATGTGGCTTGTTCATCACTATCTGTCTTTCTGAGTGAGTATGTGTTCCCTGATCACATTACACACACCCCTGGGTTGGCATGTTTGTGTGTATGCGTGTGCATGTGTACACAGTGTGTGTGTGTGTGTGTGTGTGTGTGTGAGAGAGAGAGAGAGAGAGAGAGAGAGTGTGTGTGTGTGAGAGAGAGAGAGAGTGTGTGTGTGTGTGTGTGTGTGTGTGTGTGTGTGTGTGTGCGCACACACACACACATTCTCATGTGTATGCTAGTTTGTAGATGCATAACCACTAGAGTGAATGTGCTGTGGGTGTATACTTAGACTGAGCTTGTTTCTTCTCATCTGTTATCCAAAAGAAACCAAAAGGATAAACATTTTATTTTTCAGAATGAATGCAAAGAAAATGACATTAGTTAGAGTTACTTGTAAACATACACTTCATGCTTACAACCTTTAAACAAGGTTACATACGGGCAAGGGTATGCAAATCATAATGCAAACTTTGCATAAAAGGAAAAAAATAATCAGCAAGCCAATGCAACAAAACATAACTAGGCTGATGCACAAGCCAGGGCATATTTCATTAAATTTCATTACTTAAAAGAAATGAAGATGAAAACAGTTAAAATGAAATAATGTATCCATCACTTCCACCCCACCAAAATAAATGCTCAAACTCATCACCTTCATAAAAACAGTTTTTCAACATACCACTCCAAAGGTTAAAAAAAAGAAAAAAAAGAAAAACTTTCCAACAACACAAAACAGGATTCTTGATTACTCTCAAGTCACACCAGTACACTGTTATGTTTTCAACCATGCTGGAATTTGATATCAAACACTTCCAAGAAAGACCAGAAATGAGGAGGGTTTTTTTTTTTTTTTTCATATTTCACGTTTGGCATCCTACACTGTATACGATGTCACGGCAGGCGACAAGTTCTCCTTGGTCAAATTCTGGTGGCTAACACAACAAAAAGGCACCCTGCTTACCGTCTTCCATCTCTAGCCGAGTTTGTGAGGTTGTTTCCATTTCTTTCTCATTCTATGGCCAAATCAACATTCTCTTGTGGTCCACAGTGATACTAGAAAGGAAGATGGGCAAGACCATACTAGTTAAATAGGTACATTTAGCCTAACAAGAATAAGCACTGTAGCATATCAAACTTGCAGAATGTACAGTAATAGAAATGTAAATTGCCCCTATGTCCAGGGGGTGAACAGAAGGGGTGGATATGGCCAAGTTAGCCATGATGAAAGATCATCAGGTCTGGTCCTAGGGATATCCCCGAGATCACAGTTAATGAAGGGAACTCTAGAGCACCAGAAAGCTGCCTCAGGGTGGTGGTGTTGAGGAACTGAGTGTAGGAACACAGCTGCTCCAACCTAATGAGCTCTTGGGCTGGGGTTGTAGCATCACTCAGACCTGGGAGCATGCCCTGCAGTGTTGATAAGCCACTTGGAGATGGCTCCTTTGAAATGACTTGTGTTGTTGATGTTGAAGGAGGCAAGATGGAAGACTGCCCTGGGTCGAATCTCTCCCAATAATGGCGCAGGCATTTCTGTGTCCTCCCACCCCCATCCCCATCCTTTCTTCCTGACCAAGGACATCAGAGACAGTCTTTACCAAGAGGAAGGACAGGGAGTGCCAAACTCCTGGTTTTTGGCAAGGAACTTGGGTAATAAACCCTAAGTGACCACCCTATCCAAGTGGAAAGTGATATCTCTGGGTTACTACTGAGGCTGTTAATCTCACTGCAGTGCCATGTTGTGACACCAAGCTGAAGCACAAGCAAGGAGGAAAGTGGTCCTGTAAGAGAGGATATGAAAAGTCATGTTCGAAAGCAGCTCAAAGAGAGGTTTCTGGGGAAATGATCCCATAAACAAACCTAGCAAGGAAATTGAGTACCCCTGAGAGCAACTACCCATAGAGACTTCCTGCAAGAGGGATTCATCTAGGAGGAAAGGATTTCCTAGCTGGTGGGTGGTGGTGCAGAAGCAGAAAGGTCCAACTCCCTTCACCACCAACAGTCTGCCTAATGACGATCCTCAGTCAGCACCAAACTCTCTGTGGGGACTTTATGGACCAAGGCATTTCCTACAGGACGGAGGCAAACCAGACATCTCACCCTCATGTCCCACCTAGGAGGCAGGCCACCCCCTCCTCCTCCAATACTTAGCCAGGCATAGAAACACCCCAGTCCTACCAAATCCAGGGGCCCTCCATTCTTAACCAAGGTCAGCACAATCCCACTTCCAGTTTTCAGTTCTGGTCTGAAACAGCCACAGCAAAATGACAGCCAGACCACCCAAAGGATCTCTCACTGGAGGCAACATCCCCCCCAACCCTTCCTCTCCAGAGGCCTGCTTTTCCCACACAGTCCCACACCACAGGTGGGCTGTCTATCACGACATGCCCATTGGTGGTGGTTTTCGGAGAGAGAGAGAAAGGGAGAAAATGTTGCTTACAGCCCAGCCAACCGGTGGTTTGGGGAACTAAGCCCCTGGACAGTCTTGGGGTTCAAGAAGGGATACGTCTTCCCATGGAAAGGGAAATTCTCTCCTCTCAGTTGGTCCACACCTCAATCAACACCAGTGCTTCCAAAGCACAATTTTTCTTTTTTTTTTTTGACAGGAGGTCCATGAGGAAGGTGCCCTGTGGGGTACCTTCCAGAACTGCCAAAGCGTCTTTCACCAGAGGTGGGACAAGGTTGTGCCCCCAAACGACCGCAGCTGTCTGCTCCCACATGATGGAAACCATAGCAACATGTTCAGGTGCAGTGATGTCTTCCTGGAAGAGGAACGTTTGGAAACAAGGGGCATGGAGTCTATTGGTGCCTCTCCTATGACTCAAGTGATGAGTTTTGGTCCAAACTTTTCAAGCCAAACCTGTTGTGGGGACAGTATCCTAGGCACCACACTTCCCACTGGGCTGAATGTGTTAAAGTGAGGCAATTGGGAGGATACACCAGCAGGAATGAGTGGGATGAGAGACTACGGTATGTCCCCTGCCCTCAGTCTGAAGGATCTGTGTGTGCCTGGGACACTGTGGAGCCCTGCTGCTGCTAGTCCATGGGGTTAGGAGGCAGGGAGGGATCCCTAGTGCCCCCTGCACAACTGCCCCAAGAGGGGCCTGAGGCAAGGTGGAATACAACACCACATCTAGGTGTATGGAAAGCCTTCCGTAGCAGAGAGGCTCATGGTCCATCAAGCAGACATGAGCTGGATGCCAGACCCAGGCAGTCAGGCAAGACCATGCATCTGTTTTTGGAACATAAAGCCTCTCATCCCCTTGGAGAAAAGCAGGCTTAGAAAGGCCTGGGGGGTATCCCCATGCCCAGGAATTGGGTCAAGGGACACAGGGGGGTTGACGGGAAGGGGGTTGACGGGGGGGATTTAGAGGAGCTCCCATTGGAATGAAAGTCCTACAGTCTCTAAAGCATGAGGCCATGTGCCTGTTGGACAAGCAGACACAAGCACTGGGGCCCTTGAGATCACCAGGGCCATACCAACCCCGACTCTGCCAAGGGGCATGCTGATTCTAAAGGGATTCAGGGGCTCAGATGGGCTGTTGTAAGGCTGGGAAGAAACCCTGCTATTCTGCCTAAAGTCATCCCTGAGAGAACAGGATAGCGGATGTTAACTGGGAGAGGAAGCACAAAAAGACCGACTATCCAGTGTCCTAGGACAAAGTACAGTATCCAGTCAGGGTACACTGAGAACCTATGGTCAAATCCACAACACTGAAGTATGGATCAACCACAGGGGTTGACTCCAAACATGAAAAAGAAGCCTGAGGGTGGTAAGTTGGTGCCATCGCAGATACAGAGCCAGTGTCCAAAGCGGATCCCATTCCCATGTTTGGTCATTTGTGTCATTTGTCACTGCAGGATAAGTCAGACATGCCGCAAGTGGTACAATGATTCACCGCCATTGGGACTGAGCAGGAGACAAAGGGATGGAAACTGTCGCAGTGACAGTGTGTCCATCCTGACCCCTTCTGTGTCTCAGATAAGGCAAGAGGATTAAGGGGGAGAAAGATAGGGGGAGGAGGGGACCTACTGCCTGCTTACCAAAAGAGTAAGGCTGAATGACGCAGCCTTTACTTTTCTTAAGAGACCCTCTTATGTAATGTAAAAGGATATTTATAGAGAGATTTATACCTCGCAAGAGCCCAAAGCACATAAGTGCACGCACACACACACACACACACACACACACACACACACTCACTCTTATATGAGTTGTCATAGTGACTAGTGAGGCCACCCTACCCATCCTACTACCTTCCCTCCCGATCAAGGAAACACCTCGGGAACAATGGCCTATGCCTAGTATCTCTGACCGGTTCTTCTTGACCGATAGTCACCTGCACCAGTTCCCACACTTACTCCTTTGTTTCCGAGAGTCTTGTGCCAACCCAGAGTTCCCCATGGATGGGGCAAGATAAAAGTCTTTAAAAAGGCCATGGAGTCCAGGATACGGTGTAAATTCCTGTTAAATGCATAATGGCACTAGAAGTGAGATCATGCGAGAAGAACAAAAAAAAAAACAAGAGCAAAGAGATCAATCATCAAACTGCAGGAGAGTAATTATGGATTATTCCTGTTGTAAATAAAACATGGGAACTTGTGAAGCCATGAAAAAATGGGAAAAAAAAATACAGGAACTTGTTGTTGTCTTGACAGAGGTAGGTGGGACAGAGCATAAACCTGTGTGTGTGTGAGCAGCAAGGCATCTGGCCATAGAATGAAAAGGGAACGGAAAACAACCTTTCTTGAGATGGAAGACGATAAACATGTCATCTGATTGCTCTATTTGCCATGAACATTTGGCCAGATTATCAACTTCTTCACTGCTGTAACTTGCCAAAGGTTGAAATGTTACAGTGTATGATGTCAGAAACAAAATTAGTGGGAATGACAGACCATCCAGGGTGACAGGATGAAGATGTGGGGAAAGGAAGGGAGCCAAGTACACAAGAAGGGAAGAAGGGAGCGGAAAACGGGGGGAAGGGGGGGGTCCAGATCAGGTAAAATCATACCAAATAACAAACAAATGAGTGCTGGTGTGCACACTCTCTCTCTCTTTCTCTCTCTCTCTCACACACTCACACACACACACACACACACACACACACACACACACGCACACACACCATAAAGTGACAGATAGGGGAGGAAGATGGTGAGAGCAATTTACTTCTCTTCAGGCACCAAAACGAATGATTAAAGTGTTAATAAATTCACAGTGCTGCCACTTAGCAGACAGCTGAATCCCAGGTACCCAACACAACATAAGAGACGCACTGAGAACACCCATTTTAATGTGTTGTTATGCTGATGATGTCTGTGCAGAGCTAGGCAGGTTCCTTCCCTTCCCCTTACCCCTATATCTTTCACAACAGTGTTTGATACTTAAAGTAAATTAACTCCTTTACTCCCTCCCCCCTTTCTACCAGTCATCCCCCTTCAGACTACGATACAGTGATTACACTTCCCCTCATTCAACTGGCTGTCAGAAAAACAAAACGCTTATCATTTTATCCATTTGCACATGCCTCAAATAGATCTTTCAGGCATAGCTGTTTTGATTTAAAACAATGAAATGTTCAGCAACTGCTTATATTTAGATGGGGGGAAAAGTGTCTGCTATAAGCTCCATTTAAGTGGGGGAAAATACACTCTCTCTTGCATCTTGTTTCGAAACAGCTGAGAGGAGAGAAAGTGGAGAGAGAAACGGTTTACTCTCCTTGACACTGCATCACTTAAAACACCTGGGCATCTGTGTAGAGGTGAGGAGGAGGTGGAGGAAATAGTATGGTGGTGGGTAAGTTGAGGTGGGAGGGTGCAGGCAGTGGCTAAATTTTGTTGGGCAGAGGAAATATGAGTTGCTCAGTCATTAGCTTGCCTTTCAGTTTAGTTCCAAAGTGTGTGTGTGTGTGTGTGTGTGTGTGTGTGTAAGGTAGAAGGATATACAAACTGTGTTTGAGGATGCTCAGAAGGTTTGAAACTAAAACAAAAAAAAAAAAACAGAACAAAAATCTTCAACATTTCAGTTATAGACCATCTTCAGGACTGCCCACATGTGCATGTATCTACGAGTATGCATACCTGGATGGTGGAGATGGTGTTTGGGGTGTATATATTATGCTCTACCTGTTTATGTTATGAATA